>OY744525.1:80899039-80946539 GCA_963556195.1 Sepiola atlantica | reverse complement strand
TTTCAATTTACTCTCAAGCCATCAACACATCCTGAACGAAACCACATTTTACTTATCACTCCCCTAAAATTAAAATCATTTTTCTTTCTTCTCATGCCCCCCCCCCTCGTCCTCAGCACACTTCTATACATTCTTCCAAACATACTTATGCTCACACATTCCTGACATAGCCACCTGAACAATCCACCTCCCTCCCTCCGGCCTAAAATAATTTCACACTTAACCACAACAAAAATCTCACCTTCCCCCTTTCACCTCTCCCACTCTTTTGATCATTTCCTTCACACTCTTACCCCCCCCCCTATTTTCAAGTTATCTTCATTTCTTCAAATCTTTTTCTAAAACTATGATACCACCTACATTCTAAACAGTGTTTCCCCCCTCCCTCCTCTTTCCGCAGACTCTCAAAATCCATGCCACACCTCACCACGACAAAAATCTCAGCCCCCTTTCACCTCTCCCACCCTAAGACAAGTTCAATTATATTCTCACCCCCTCCCATTTCACAGCTGCCTCAATGGTACCCACTCAAAGCTTTCCATATTCATTTCATTCTTTACCACCACTGACTTCTCACAGTCTGGACTCACCTCCAACGCTCATAGTAGCCACGACTATTACTTTCCTTCATCTCTCCATCATGTCAACCCCAAATTTCGATGTAATTGCATGACATTTTTCTTCAAATTATCATCCTGAGGAAGTCTTACAATAAAGACGAAACGTTGATGAATATATAAAAAATATCTCTTGGTTTTTCTTTTTTCATTTCCCATTACGTCGGATTACTCTCATCCTTCCTTTCTTATATGTATATATATATATGTATATATATATATATATATATATATATATATATATTTATATATGTATATATATGTGTGTATATATATATATATATGTATATATATGTGTGTATATATATATATATATGTATATATATGTGTGTATATATATATATATATGTATATATATGTGTGTATATATATATGTATATATATGTGTGTATATATATATATATATGTATATATATGTGTGTATATATATATATATATGTATATATATGTGTGTATATATATATATATATGTATATATATGTGTGTATATATATATATATATATGTATATATATGTGTGTATATATATGTATATATGTATATATATGTGTGTATATATATATATGTGTGTATATATATATATATATGTATATATATGTGTGTATATATATATATATGTATATATATGTGTGTATATATATATATATATGTATATATATGTGTGTATATATATATATATATGTATATATATGTGTGTATATATATGTATATATGTATATATATGTGTGTATATATATATATATATGTATATATATGTGTGTATATATATGTATATATATGTGTGTATATATATGTATATATGTATATATATGTGTGTATATATATGTATATATATATACATATGTATATATATGTATATATATGTATATATATATGTATATACATATGTATATATATATATATGTATACATATGTATATATATGTATATACATATATGTATATACATATGTATATATATATATATACATATGTATATATATGTATATACATATGTATATATATGTATATACATATGTATATATATACATATGTATATATATATATATATATACATATGTATATATATGTATATATATATATATATACATATGTATATATATGTATATATATATATGTATATACATATGTATATATATGTATATATATATTGGTAAGTCTGATAAGCTTTAATTATATATTATTGTTGTGAAGCTCTATCTGAAAGAATATCGAGTACTTTGTTTGAAAGATCTATCTATCTATTTCCCTCTCTCTCTCTCTCTCTCTCTCTCTATATATATATATATATATATATATGGTTCAAATATATAAATATTGTATGTGTTTAAAGAATTTGTTTTCATAAGTATATAACTATAAATGTCTCTCCAATGTGTTAGGAGAAATATTTCTCAAGGTGCAATATCGTGAGTGCAATCAGAATGAGCAAATTTAAAAACTTTGAAAAGATTAAAAAAAAAGAATTGTTTTCAGCAATGTTCACAAATTCAATAAATGGCAAGAGTAAACCTCCGCTACAGCAGAGAAAAACCAAATCATGTCATACATACATACACACACACACACATACACATACACTCACTCTCTCACATACATACATACATACATACATGCATGTATATAATATATATATATATATATATATATATATATATATATATATATATATATATTATCAGTGGTAACTCCAGCATTCGGGCTCCTCAGGCTGAACCTGACTCATCTGCCTGTTAAGCATGAGTATTTCAAACCAACCAGAATAATATAATATAATTTCTTTATCTTCAAGGAACATAAATTGCTTTAGTTTTCTTTTTAAGATTAAAAATATTGACTTAGGCAGGTTTAAAATAATTTCTCTGATTTGACTACTCAGCCCCCCCCCCCGCAAAAAAAAACAAAAAAAAAAACGAAACAATCTTCTCAATAAATTTACAAGAAATTATAGAGAACGTTTTGAAATTATCATCTCTGAATAGAAGTTCTTTGAGCCCGAGAAAGATGATGAGCTAGAGTCACCACTGATATATATATATATATATATATATATATATATATATATATATATATATATATATATATAGGGAGTTTATAAAGTTCGTTCACCTTTATTTTAAATAATTATATCATTGGAACTATACATGATAGTTTAAATATGTAAAATAATAAGAAAAAGAATGTCACAAATATTTCATTTGTTTGTTTAATTTTGCAGCGAGTCCACCATCGCTAAGAGTAGTATGATTCTGTAATTAACTTGAAGGGGAGAAGTATGAGATTTGAGTTGTTGCATGACAAAAGGAGGGTTCTCGTTTACCCACTCTTTTGGTGGCTAGACTTTGAACGAAGTAGATATGTCTCGTTACTGCTAGCTGGGGTGATGGTGGGGATGCATGTAAATGGCAAATAATACCATGGTTCATGCAACGTTTCTTTAAGCTGAACAACAAAAAAAAGATTTAGAACCATGAAACAGTGTTTGTGTGGTATTTACAACTGACCGGCCGACATGTGAGCCAATTAAAGATGATGATGGTCCAAGAGATGAGCAACAATGCTACTTAATAATTTTTCACCAAAAAGGGAATTTTTTGTTTTCCAAAAAAAAAAATAATAAAATAATAGGTTAGATGAATAATAATAAAAAAATCGACAAATTAAGTTTATAAAAGTTTGTTTTACAGAATCATTGTATCATGTATAGTATCTAAGTTATACATATTTAAAAGTGTACGTGGAATTTATAAACATTCTCCCTCTCATATATATAAAATCAAAGTATATTTAGGCAGCACACCTTTCTTTAGACATGTTTTACTGTATAAGACCGACAATGAAGTCTTTAGTCTTTTTTTTTCAGTAGTTTTTCTTTTGTTCTCAGGGATACTGATTTTTTTCTTACTGATTTTTTTCTTACTGATGGAATAAATCAAATTTCCAATTAATGTTTGGATGTTTTTATTTCCATCTTTCCTAAGAATTGGCCACTATCAACAACATAAAATTCAAATATGGCCGTAATGTCTTGACCACATGCTACAATTCTACAAAACTTTATAATGACTATTATTATTGATATAATTATTGATATCATTATTGCAGTTTTTCATATTATTATTGATGTTATTATTTATAATCTATGGAATAATATGTTTGTACCTTCATTTGTACGTATGCTATCACCTTACACACTCAATAAAAAAGAATATGACATATTCTGATCGCCAAAGCTGAAATGCGAAAAAGTAATTTAGAAATATCTGGTGATGCCGAATGCCAAAAATTAATATTCTACCCATTAAAAATGAATTATTCCAAAATCGAATAAGACGTCATAAACAGAATTCTATTGTTGCTGTCGACTTTATTTATTTAAAGGATATTTAGCTGACAATTATTTTTACAATAAAACATCATCATTGTTATATTCAGTTTAACGTCCATTTTACATGCATTAGACGGCTTTTAAAAATTGACTTTTAAACTGATCTATCTCTGACCAGGTCTTTATTTATCCCTCTTTCTTTCAAATCCATACTTATCACTTCCTCCCATATTTTCACTGGCCTTCCGTTGTGAACTAACCCTGCTACCTCAACTGTTTTAATCTATTAAACTAAGAACACTCATCCATTCTTTCAATGTGACAAAATCAACAAAGTTTCCTGTTCTGCATACATCTCCCTACACTGTCCAGATTTAATCCTCCTCTGAGGTCATCAGATCTAAGTCTGTCTTTAACACTTACATAACACATCCATCGTGTCATTCTCATATCATTTTTCTCCATGAAACACATGTCCTCAACCCTCACTGGCCAGGTTTCACTTCCATACATCATCACACTGCGTACACATGCCTGGACTATTTATTTAAGAAAACAAACTTTAAATTGTTACAGTATGTAAATAAATTTAAACGTAAGTTTTAATTTATTTTAAAATATTTAGTTGCGTGTATTTTTATGGTAAGAAGAAAAGGAAGACCTGAAGTAAGCAATTGTGAACTTTCCATGGTGTTAATATATAATTCCTTGAGAATATCTTGTTGAATAGTTGAAAGCGCACAAAGAAATAATTGGAAATAAAATATTGAATTGGAAATGTTCTTTATTCCATCAGTAAGAAAGAACCAGTATTGATAAGAGAACATAAAAAGCTTGTTAGAAAAAGACTAAAGAGTTCAGTGTTGTTCATATTATTATCCATGTTACACTGTGGTTTACGTAAGTTTGTAAGAAATTTGGAAAGAATGATCCACAGATGAAATAGACACAGAATGCCCCTATTTACTGTTGCCTCCCCACGAGGGAAAAGTTAGATACAAGGTTGTGTTTTAATGTGGGGGGGGGGGGGGGGGGGGTCATCCATCTAATAAAAAAAAATGGATTGGGACAGAAAATGTTAAGAAGAACTTCTCCTTCTTTGAATGAAAACAAAACAGATACTACACTCTAATCCCAGCCCAAAAGCCAGGAAGTGCTAGAAAACTTAGTCTTCATAATGTCTATCTTATTCAATTAAATATATTTGAAAGAACGAATGCTGCCTAACTATACAATATATATATATATATATATATATATATATATAATATATATATATATATATATATATATATATCTGTATGTATGTATGTTTTTGTATAATAGAGGATGTTATAAAATCTCCAAAGTTGATGTGTTTTATTTAATTTATGGGGGATTGGGGGTCACTGGAACAGGCGGCCTAAATAGCCAATCGGAGCAAAGGGAGCCTGAGGCACAAACTGCACACTGGACAACTCTCTCCGTACCGTGCAGCTTTTTTTTTTTTTTTTTTTTCACACATATGAAAGGGCAACTCAGAGTAAAATGCAGGTCTGTAAAAAAAAAAAGAACATTCTTAAAAGTCAGCCATATTGCTTAATGTTAGACATCTATTCTTCCCCCTTCATTTTTGATTAGATACTTTTTTAATGTTATTTTAAACGTTCTTAAGTCTTAATTGTATTACATATGATCATATTTCTGATACTTTTAAAGTTTCAAAATATTAGTCTACTGATGGGTTTTTGATGTGATTTTCTCTTTTATATTTTGTAATTTCTTGACATTTCTTTTCTATATATTTTATATAACTAGAAAATATATGCGACTGTAGGTTGCATATATTTTTTTTCCTAGAAGGATGGTATCATGACGAACGAACATATACACTGCTCCCTCCCTCAAAGGAGGAGGTAATGCCTGTGAGGATAGTACCACGATGAACGAACATATACTACACTACTTCCCCCCAATGGAGGAGGTAATGCCTAAGAAGATGGTTTTATAACAATAGAAAAGATATTACACTATCCCTCCAAAGGAGGTAATGCCTGGGAGGATTGTATCATGATCACAGAACAGATACTACACTAGCCCCCCCCCCTCCCAAAATGAGGAGGTAATGCTTGAGAGGATGGTCTCATGACAACAGAGCAGATACTACACTAGCCCCTCCCCCTGAATGGAGCATTGAAAGATAGTACAATTAATAGAAGTACTAGTATAGTTTGGATTCAGACAGACAGTTACCAAATCTCTATTAGTAACATATATATGAGAGAGATAGATAGAAGTAATAGTATAGGTTCGGCTTCAGGCAGATAAATATCAAATCTCCATTAGTAATAGATGTGTGTGTGTGCAGTTTTATCCTGATGTACATAAACTGAATTAAAAGAGGTCAAGGGTAAAACTCAGTGTACTCAATGTATAACAAGTAGAGAGGTATTTAGTAAGGTAACAATAGTGGTAGAACAGTTTGAAATACAGAGGTAGATATGATATGTCAGGACAAAACCACAGTTCGTCTCCCAATAAAAGAATATCTATTAGGACAGGCCCTTCCAACCCTTGAATTCTGATGTCACAAATTATAACATTTTCCATTTAAAATCACTGGGGAACAATTTTTTACATGATCTAGACAAACATTAGGCGATTTCAAAACTGTACCCAGTTATCTTCTAACATGTCTAGTTTTTCCTCTCCATCCTACTGTTTGAATAAGCTCAGTGGTTTATGTTTCAAAATTTTAAAGATGAGGATTGATAATTACCTCCGCCAAGGAGGTTATGTTTTTGGTAAAGTTTGTTTGTTGGTTTGTCAGTATGTTTGTGTACAGTCTAGCGTCCACATCGTCACCAAAAATGGTCAAAATATTGGTCATGGTCTAACCTAAAACTGATTTCATTTTGGGACATCTAGGTCAAAGATCATTGTCACTTTTAGTGATGACTTTGCTTCTGTTTATTGTAGAGACTCGTTACTTGGCCTATATTGTAGCCAATGAAGTCCCGCATCTTATATGATCTTGAAAAGTTTGATCATGGTCGAAATTTTGATGGAATTTCAACTTTCGATTTTTCCAAATTTGATGTATCTGATGCTCTTTGATAACGGTAACCACCATGCAAGATTTCAGATTGATCAGTTGAATAGTTTTTGAGTTTCTGTAGCATAACTTTGGGAATAGATCGTACAATATGGAGAAGTAAGGCCCAGATAAGAGTTTGGCCCATCTTTACATTGTCAGGCAGAGGTATGCAGTCTCACGACTGACTTATGTTTTTTTAAAATTATTATCACCTTTAGTAGTTGATTAACAACCAGTTCTAAGTAACAGTCTTCTTGAGGTTGAAGGTTCAATCCTTACTACAGGTGATAATAACTAAAAATAACATAATAATTAATTAACACTTCTATCCCGTCATGGCTGATGGAACGAGAACAATTAACCCCTATGGATTATATAAAAGGTTCAGTTCGAAATTCTGTATAAGTTCCACGAAAAAACAGACTGTTGGAAATTCATGATTGAAATTTGGTGGACAAGTCAGGCATAGACTGACATTTATTTGTACTAAATATGGTTAAATCTTTAGAAAGGATTGTGAATTTTATTAACAATTCCATGTATGGCTTTTTTGGGGTGATCACCCAGTACTCGAATGCCACCAAAAATTGCTCTGGTACAAAAAGTGTGCAAAAATAGAGATTACACAGCTGAAGTTATGGGCTCAGAAAAGTTGTAATTTCTTGGAGTGAATCTTAAATTCATGAGAGATATTCTAGTGTGAATTTTACAGGGAGGTTGTGAGTTCAATCCCTGGCAAAGGAACATAAGAAGAAATAGGCTAATATTGAGTGACATTGTTTCTATTTATTTGCCGAGTTAGACACAAGGTCGGTTTTTGATGTGGGGAAGATCCAGCTCCCTAAAAAGGGACACTCTGGATTGGAACAAAAATAAAAAATTGCATTGGTCGAGAAGGAGTTCTCCTTCACTGACCGAGGACAGAGAAGATGAAGTGTAGTATCAGAACAGATACTATACTTTGCTCCTAGCCAAGATTGTTTAAGGTCTCTTCTGTGAGAAATAAGTGCATAAATAAAGAGAATGCCTTGCAGTTGAGGTAGATGCATGTGCAGGGGGAGGGGTTGCAGTAAAAAATGTTATATACAAAAGAGAGGTAGACTAAAGGGGTAGTGGTGTATCACTGAGGAGAAGCGAGGTAGTTAGGGTGTCTCAATTGCTGAACTGATTTCCAAACTACAAACATCTAAACTAAAGACATTTAATACATTTTTATGTGGAGATTTGTAATATCACAGGTATTTTATAGAGATAAATTAGAAAAAAGCGATATACATATATATATATATTACTATTTCATGTATACACATATAATATTATAAGATATAATATGTTATGTATAGATTTTCAGTATTTACTTCAATAGTACTCAATACGTGAGTAGAGCTAGGTTGTAAGGTATGAAAATATATTTATGGCAATTAAGCGCAACACAGGCGTCCGCCTTTTATCGCCGTAGGGAATCGTCAGGCTAAGCACTTAGCCTGACGATTCCCTACGAGGATGAAACACAGACGCCTCTGTGTAGCTTAATTGCAATAAACATATCATATCTTACTATATATATATATATATATATATATATATATATATATATATATATATATATTGAATTGAATGTGAGATATTTGGCAACTTCCTGTCTGTAGCTGTCATGGTGTATGTCCCTATTAATTTGCTTCCTCCTGCAGGCAGAGATAGACACAAGGTCGGTTTATAATGTGGGGCTCTTTGGATTGGGACATATATATATATATATATATATATATATATATATATATATAGTGGAAAAATACTAAGAGAAAAGCTATACTTCTATCACCAGTAAAAACAATAACAAAAGAACTACATAACATTATGGCGATAGGAAATCATGCATATTTCGGCAGGGTGTTTGTGGTCTGGTGCCAAAAGCCAGACTGCAAACAGTAATATCGTAGGTTCGATCCTTACCCAAGGTAGCCATGCTGATGACGGCTGATAGCTAGAAACACGTGTCCATGGATTCCTTTTATATGTACGTAAAAATTAATTAATAAATAAATATATATATATATATATATATGTATATATATATATGTATATATATATATGTATATATATATATGTATATATATATATATATATATATATATATATATATATATATATATATATATATATATAAAAGCCGACACACACACATGATGACATGAAATCCTAGTCTTGAGTGTCGCCTAATTTGTGTTCTTCAGTAGACACATCTAAACTCATGATTTGACATCTGAATCACCTGTCTGCGAGCAGAATACTCTGCCATTTGAGTTACCGTGCTGCATACAGGAACATTTTACATTTATCACAAAATATGCAAGCCATGGTGATGGCCAAAGGAGGGGGAGACTAGAGTCTACAACTTCCTGTCTATAGCTGTTATGGTTGGTTTCGGCTGCAGTGTTATGCCTGACTGTTGAAAATTAATTATATTATTGAATACAATGTGAGAAGTATATATAATTATTCCCACAATTAGATATTTACTTATTGAGTGTAAAATTGCTGCTGTAAGACATTGGCGTAGGTTCTTGCTAGTTAGATGACTGAACCCTTGGTTGAGAACGTTGGTTCATCCCACAGTTGGCCGTTCATCATAGTTTGCATGTGTTGTGATAGTTATATAACCTTCTTATGTGTGGCGTAGCGGCTCAATAGCAGAGTCGGCGCACCGCATGCAAGTGACTCCGGTTTCAAATTATAAGTCCAGATGTATCCTACTGAAGAACCCTCAGGAGGGTGAAACTCGAGTCTAGGACTTCTAGTCTTTGACTGTGTTGAGCTTCAGTGTTTATGTGTGAATGTGGAAATAATTATGTATACATATATATGTATGTAGAATGAGTATAAGTAAATAAATTTACAGCATTATTTATTACAGTTCCAAGAATTCAAGATCAACAGCGGTTAGGCGTACGATCGTTTCCGAAACGTTTAGGAATTGTTTTTATTTACTTATTTTTATACATAAATTCCAATATGTGTCTTCTTCAGCGCCTCACACGAATGGTCACAAATAGAGGTTCAGTGGTAACATTAACGTATCCCACCTATTTTCTGAACATGTGTTATTTATACAGAGAATAGTGTTATTAGTTGCTACATTTATAATGGAAGAGTGTTCAACATCAGCTTTAGTCTATGACGGTATCGATTGTACCAATCAAGAACCTTCTGTAGCTTATTTAGTTTATGCATAAATCCAGCATAAACCTAGACTATATACTCATTGAACGTTCTTGCAACATTAAAAACATTTTGATTAAGGAATATGCAACGTTGTTGCGATGTTACTGTAATTAACTATTTTCCTGACCCGAACTGACCGCTCATTCCAACGTCATCACAAAACTTTAGACTTTTTTTTGTCAACCAGCCTTGTAACCCCTTTTTTTCCCTATTTGGCTCTTGAAGGGCTTACTTTTTGGCTAGCATGTTTGGAGTCCAGGGGATTGAACGCTGATGGTGGGGTTTCTTTCAGGCTTGATTGAAGTGATTCTACTTTCCACCTTTTTATTATTATGATTAGCGCCTTACATCAAGTGGCTTCATGTCTTGTCTGGAGCGACTTCCATGAAAAAAAAAAATTGCATCAAAACGCTTTTTTTAAAATTATTATACTAAAGCTGACTTAATCAACGTTTGTTTCCCTAAGGCTTCTTTTCCTAATCACACAAAATACATGCTAAAATATTCCTCAATTTTAGGATTTAGTTCTATTTTCATTGTTCTAATTAGTCGCAATTTTCAATTAACTCATCTAGTGACCCATTTCTGACTAAGTTTCTATCTATCACTCTCAGCCTCTCTCACTGTATATTGTTTGACCCCCTCCCTGCTCTTATTTCATATATTATCTATCACTCTCACTTCGGTCACTCTTTCTATGTTTATTAGCAGTGAAAGGTAATAATGAAAAGAAAAAAAAAGATTAGAATAGTCCATTATAAACAAAAAGGAATATCACCACAGTATTAATACTATTTAAACCATAGTTGAAGAGAGAGAGAGAGAGAGAGAGAGAGAGAGAGAGAGAGGGGGGGGGGGTGCGGTAAGAGACTAATTTTGGATTTCGTCTATATTTCTAATAATTCACTGGCTTTGCAAACTCACTTTTTCCTGATGCAAACAATCTAATCCAAGCTCAACATTATATGCAGGCGATGATTTAGGAGGGGCCACAGTCAATACTTTGTCATTTTCTAACAATTTTGCTTATATTTTTTTCATAAAACATATGCAAGAAAAATCCCATTATCTGACACCCCTACCCCCACCCCAAAGGGATGGCACCGACATTGGTTAGTACCACCATACAAAATGTTCATGAAAGGTCTAGGATGATAGAAAGAGCAAGGAGGGAAAGCACCATCCAGACCTCCACTGGATGGGCACAGAGAGTACTGTAATCCTGTGGAGGCTTATTGTAACTCAAATTCCAGAAAACAAAACAATGACCATTACCAATGAGAACGCATAGTAAACGGCTGTTGTCAGAACGCAAAGTGATTTGCACAATGATACAAAAGAAGCAGAGAGTACTGAAAATCTGGGGAGACTTGTTGTTACTCAGACTCCAGGGAACACCGCCTGTTTTTGCAAGTGAGCAATCACTGATAATGGATCGTGTGAATAAGAAATAATAATGAAAATCGTCAAAATATTAAGATATATTCTCGAATGCAGGAGCCAATCCACATAGGCAGGTGACACGGACCAACCTTAGGTGGGTTGACATGAAATAGCGTTGCGTAAGCGCAGCTTAAAGTATAGAAGGAATATGGTTGGATGAGCACAAAGGAGCTGAAATTGCCAGGATTGATACATAGGAAACATCCCATAATGTGACAGCCCCTCCGCACGAAAATTAAAAAAATAACGCTTGCATCAACATCGGTTGATACCACAGAAAATGACCGTAAAGCATCTGCGAGGATGGAAAGATTGAGGTGGGAGAGCATTGGACTCCTGGGGAGACTTATTGTAACTCAAGTTCCAGAGAGAAAGCCGACAACTGTCATCAATGAGAACTCAGTTGTATGCAGCTGTTGCGAGAACGAAAAGAGAGTTGCAACAGTGATCGAAAGCAGCAAAGAAGCCTGGAAATCTGGAGAGATTTGTTGTCACTCAGATTCCAGGGAAAACATGGAGTAAATAATAATAATAATAATAATAATAATAATAATAATAATAGTAATAATAGTAATGTTGACTATTGTGGCTAATATTATTTTGCATTTCCTTAAACCTTAAGATGTTATGTCTACACAGCCATGACAGCCTAAAATGTAATTGAGTTCGCTAAAAAAAACATTCCATTAGAAGCTTTATTAAGACCATCACTCCACAAAAAAAAAATCCTTATCTGTGTCCCCTCTCCGACAGACAGACACCTGAATCTGTTTCTGTACTGAGATATTTCTGTTATAACTCCATGGACGCGACCAATGAAAACAGTTGAGCTTACTTTTGGGTTGTTGAGTTAACTCATTCGCTATCTAATGCATTGATTTTATGATGTAGATGAACATATCAAAACTTAATGTTTTGACATGTTCCCATCTGTCCTCAAAACAAAAAAGAATATATCACTGGAAGAGTAAGAGTAAGAATACCACTTTTCTAGCAATGCCATTTTTTAGAAACCCATCACTAATAATATTTTTTGAAGAAGAAGAAGTGTAATGTGAGAGATGAAAATTTATTCAAGGGAGTGCTTGTACGATGGATATTTACATGAGGGGGAGTTTACTGCTAGTTTGATCGCTATGACATTCATCTGCTACCAACGAATGCGTGTAAGTATAAATTTGGTTCAAAATATCCATTTTGACCTTAAATACGGTATCTACCTCCCTCCAACTGCGAGAAGATGTGGCACAAGGCTAGAAGAGGTAGCGCACTTTGGCTTTGCAAAAAATGTCTCCCTGTTAGGCGGTGAGCCATAAACTAACCCCTTATGAAAGAGAGAAGGCAAAGCCTGGGAGGGTGTACCTCCTAGGACTACCCAGAACAATTACCTCAGCCCAAAAGAGCAGGGCCAGCAAATGAATAGCAGCCCATCCTCTGTTGGACTGATAATCGAGGATGTATCAATGTATATGAATTCAGATACATACTATTTCACCTTAAATACTGCAATTGGAAGAGAGGCGAGAGTGACATTCGGAAATCTGTTTAAATGCGTTACAATTGGTATGGTGAGCGAAAAAATATTTATTAGTCATTTAAAAGATGATCAGTACTTTTAGAACTTTTTTTCTTTTTAGCAATATGGCTTCATCAAAATATTAGGCAAAGTTTAAACAGGCAGGAAAAAAGAAAACAGACACCAAAAAAAGAGACGCTTTCCCTTCAAGACCACTTTATCGTAAAGACCCGTTTATTTTATTTTTATCAGATGACACTTTAAAAGCTGCATTTATTTGAACTTTGAAAGTTGTAATTGTCTTCTCAGCTATGTGAACACTTTAAAAGATGCGTTCATTCTAAAGCTGTTATGAAATATTTTATTTGTTTTTGTTTCAAAACTTTTGAGATGAGGAATGATAATTGGGATTATTTGGATTATTTGGACTACTGTTCTTATCTGGGATGTTATTCTCACAATGTTTCGGCTGATGTAAACTGCGATTTTCTTCAGGTGCGTCTTGTTGAACTCGGGAATCTGTATGGAATTTCAAATTTAACCCTTTATCTAATCCATGAGGGTAGGTTGTTCTCATTCCGTCAGCCATGACCGGATAGAATTCTGGACCCATGGTGCAACGAATAAAGTGCTAAGTAATAATCAGCTCTAAGTGACAGTCTTCTGGAGGTTGAAGGTTCAATCCCCAGTACAGGCGATACTAAGAATATAATCAAAATTACTTGAGACTTCTAACTGTTCATGATTGACGGAATGAGGACAATCTACCCTTGTGGATCAAATAAAGGGTTCAGTTCGAAAGTGCGTACAGATTCCTGAGTCTGACATAACGATTTTGTTTTATTGATTTATGGCATATCAACCCTTTTTGATTATTTGATGCTGAAACACAATGTTTATTGTAAATGATTAATTGGGTATGATTGATTGAACACAAGTTGCTATTTCACCCACAGCTGGAGGTTTGGGATAGGAGGCCAAAAGTGATTTGAACTCGGCATTGCCGATTCCATAATCAGCAATGGTATCTATTATGGCAATCATGTACCTCTTAATTTATTTATTGTTAATAATTTTATTTCTTAGATTCATTTAAAAGAGAATGATATTTGATTGCAGCAAAGGTCAAGATATTTTTATGCTTATAACTGAAGAGTTTGAATGTAAAATGTGATAAACGCCATTTTCACAATTACAAAGCTATCACCACAAAAAATGTTGCATTTCAACACTTAATCATCAACACTCAATTATGTTTTATATAATGTGATATCGGCATAATTTCTTTTTGCTTTCAATTAAAATAAGCTTTTAGTCGAAGTTCAGATTTGATATATTCTTCCTTTTCGTATTTAATATCTCAATTGAAAGAAATTGGATTTATCGCGTTTTGCACTCAAACTCTTCAACTAATGAGTTGAAAAAAAAAACACGCTAATTTTCATATTACAGTAAAAGTGGTGTTGAATGAAAGAGCGTTCTTTCCTCGGGCATTCTTTTTATTTTTTATTTTTTCACCCAGTTCTAAGTCAAACGTTGCCAAATATTGACCTCACCTCAATTTCTCACGCCCTCCCTCCAAAGAAGTTGACGGCATTTAAACTCTGCATTTTATTTGGCGTTGCCACTCTGTGCGTCTGCGTTACCTTTGGAAGATAAAGTGTGCATACTCTGAAGACCCGTCCACGAACTTGGCTTGCTTTGTTTCACACCACAGGGGAGAGGAGTCGGCACATTGGGCCAGCACGCACTGGACATTGGGGGCACGGGAAACCCCCTAGACCAGAGATAATTGTTTTCCCATCCCTGGGACATGTCCTGCAGGTAAGGGGATGTCATCCACGATGATGTCATGGCCGACGCCTGGAGACGCGCTGAAGCACTTAAAGTCTGTGAGTCCCGGTAGCGATCTTTCAGACCACTGGCACTGATTGACGAAGAGCTGAGATGGTGATCCTCTTCGCCGAGTTGTGCACCGTTCAGATGGTTTTCGCTGCTTAGCTTCAAATTGTTTCTTGAGAGCAATTTATCTCGGCTCATACTTCCATTATTACTCAGGCGATTATCACAGCTATCGTATGTTGAGGTGAGCGGTAGCATGGTGGCACCCTTGCTATTGGGATTTAAGTTGAGTTTGCTCCCAGGAGCACTGGTTCCAGCAATGAGCGAAGAGTATTTAGAGGATAATTCAGAAGCAGTATGAGTTCTCTGGTGATGGTTTAGGTTCCCACGTTGAGAAAAGGCTTTGCCACACACATGACATGAAAAGGGTTTCTCTCCTGTGTGCTTACGCATATGGGTCTTGAGATTCCCTTGTTGGCTAAAAGCTTTTTGACATACCGTACATACGAATGGCTTCTCCCCTGTGTGGACCCTCTCGTGATTCTTCAGGCTGATCTGCAAGGTGAACGCCTTGGGACACATCGTGCACTTGAACAGCTCACCCGTGTGTGTGCGCCGGTGATTGTCTAGGTTTATCTTCTGACAGAACGCTTTGCCGCAGTCTAAGCACGAGTAGGGTTTCTCTCCTGTGTGTGTCCGCATGTGTATCTTCAGGTTGCCTTGCTGGCTAAACGCTTTCCCGCACGTTGTGCACACAAAGGGCTTTTCACCCGTGTGAACACGCTCGTGGTTGCGCCACTCGGTCTGCTGGCAGAAAGTGCGATCACAGAAAGCGCAGTGATAGGGTTTGTGCCCCGTATGGATCCGTTCGTGATTGCGCAGGTTGATTTGTTGGTAGAAAGCTTTCGGGCAGAACGAGCACCTGAACAGATCGCCCGTGTGTATTCGACGGTGATTGTCCAGGTTGATTTTCTGACAAAATGCTTTCCCACAAGTGTCACAGTGATATGGTTTCTCTCCGGTGTGAGTCCTGAGGTGAGTCCGGAGGTTCCCCTGCTGACTGAACATTTTCGGGCAGTACGAGCACTTGAATGGCTTTTCTCCAGTGTGTACCCGCTCATGGTTGCGCAGGTTGATTTGCAAGGAGAAGGCCTTGGAGCAGAAGTGGCAGTTGAATAGGTCACCTGAGTGGACGCGTCGGTGGTTGTCGAGGTTAGTTCGTTGGCTAAACGCCTTTCCACAGGTCTCGCAGTTGAACGGTTTCTCTCCTGTATGTGTCCGCGAGTGGATCTTCAGGTTTCCTTGTTGGCTAAACGACTTCCCGCACTCTAAGCATGCATACGGCCTCTCGCCAGTATGCACACGCTGGTGGTTAGCCAGGTTGGTGCGCTGCGCAAACGTCTTGCCACAGATGCCGCAGCTGAATAGCTTCTCCGACGAGGACGAACCTGATGCCGCCGCGGCATTGACAGGATTGTTATCCGTGATCTGCGAGCGAATCAGATCAAAATCTTTCATGTCCGGTGGGACTGACTGGTTCTGGCTGTGGCTTTGACTGCCTGATTGGTGAGAATGGGCATGTTGAAGGTGCTGCGGGTGAGACAGATGTAGCGGAAAAGGTGTTCGGTTGCTAAACACTGAATTTGGGCTACAATTCCCGGAACTGCTGGTGTTGCCACTGGTATTGCCATACGGCTTCTCCATGCTCACCGGAGCCTGAGAACGATCAAAACCTTTCAGATCTGGTTGTAACGGGAAAGTTCGACTAAAAAACGAACTGTTAAACGTCTTCTCAAGGTGAGTCATTTCATGGGCCTCCAGATGTGCCCGCTGGGTGAAGGGTTTTTTACAAAAGCCACAGTAATAATATTTCTCAGATAAAGGGTGGCGTTCTCCTTCGTTGCTATGGTTATTACCGCCACTGCTGTTACCAAGGTGATGGTGTCCACTGCCGCCAAGATTGGTTGATGCTGTACTGGCAATACTGCCACTATTAACCCGACGAGTGAAACCTTTGCTAAAGAAGTCATAATTAAATGGCTTGTCCATAGGGAGAGATTTATCTGGACATTTTAGATGGGGGCTTTGATAAAAAGCCTGGCTGTGCATATCAAAATTAAACTGATTGCTAGCCGGGTACATTGGCTGAACTGGATACATGATGAAGGGTGTTGTTAAATTGTTTCTTTCTTTTTAAAATGTTTGTTTCTTTCTTCTTTTTTCACTATAAAAATGTTTTTTTTAAAATTATTTCCAACGGTTAAAAATCACATTAATTATATCTTTTTTTTATTCAAAAATTGTATTAAATGTTCTTTTAATCCGAAATTCAAGTTTCCATTGAAATTGAATTGGTTGCAAACACTGATTAGTAGAACTGTCTTTTTTATTCGTTTTTTTTTAATTTCACTTTTTCACTTTGGAAATAAATAAACTTCTGTTTTTAGATTTCCAAATGAATGCCTTTTTATTATATTTATTTGACAAAATTATTTTTTATTTTCAATTTTTTTTTATATTTGCAAATGAATTTCTTTGTTTTCTTTTTTTTTTAATTCTTTCAGTTTTTTTTCACTCTATATTTTTGTTTATGTTTTGGTTAAAATTTATTTTTAATGTTTTTTTATTACATCTTTTGTTAAAATCTTTTGTTCATTTTTTTCACTTTCAATTTTTTCAGATTTTCAAATGAGTATGTTTTGTTTTTTTGTTTTTTTAAAAACTTTTGTTCTTCTTTTTTTGTTAAAGCTTACTTTTTAAAAAATTCACAAATGAATGTTTTTTGTTTCATTTTCGTTAAAAGTTCATTTTTTTCACTTTGTTTTCACTTTTTTATGTTAGATTTCCAAACAATAAAAATCCTATTGATGAAAATATTTTTGTAAAATTTCAATTTTTATTAAATATCATTTTCATTTGAATAGTTTCGTTTTAAAGAGAAAAGTTGTTTTTTTCAAAATTGTATCTCGAAGTTTTACACTTCTATATTTAAACTTGTACAATAAGATTTTCAAGAACAAGAATCGTTTATATGAGAGATTTTCTTCAACAAAAAATACTTCTTAGAAGTTATTTTCGTTCATAATTTTATTTTTTAAGACAGGTGTGTATCAATTGAAAACCCAAATACACCAAATTATAAAATATAATTATTAAAGCATTATAAATGTTTGAAAAGCATTTTCTGAATGCTTATAAGTTGTTTAATGTGAGTAAAGCATTTTCTGAATGCTTATAAATTTTTGAATATGAATAAAGCATTTTCTGTGTGGTTATAAATTGCTGAATATGAATAAAGCATTTTCTGTGTGGTTATAAATTGTTGAATATGAATAAAGCATTTTCTGAATGCTTATAAATTGTTGAATATATGCAAAGCATTTTCTGAATGCTTAGAAATTGTTGAATGTATGCAAAGCATTTTCTGAATGCTTAGAAATTGTTGAATGTAAGTAAAGCATTTTCTGAATGCTTAGAAATTGTTGAATGTATGCAAAGCATTTTCTGAATGCTTAGAAATTGTTGAATGTATGCAAAGCATTTTCTGAATGCTTAGAAATTGTTGAATGTATTTTCTGAATGCTTAGAAATGGTTGAATGTTTGCAAAGCTTTTATTAATTCTTATAAATGGCTGAATCTTTGAAAAGCATTTGTTGAATGTTTGTAAAATATTTACGCGAATGATTACAAATGATTGTATGCTATTGAAGCAGTTTTTGCAGGGTTATAAAGTGTTTAATGTTTATAAAACGTCGACTGAATGCTTACAATTGTCTGATTGAATGCTTCCTAAGCCTCTGTTGAATGTTTAGAATTGATTAAAAGTTTGCAATAAATTGTTCAATGTTGACAAATATTTGAAAGTTTAGAAAGCATTGATTTAATGGTAATAAAAGTATGACTTCACATAGAAAAAGTCAATAATCGCAGATTCTCAGATGTTACTGATGGTAACTAAATATGTAGATTGAAATGGTAATGGATGCGATGTGGTAGTGCAGTAAATATGTATAATTTGACCAGATGAAGATCGTGATTGGAAAGTTTACATTTTGAAATTATATTGTTTAATTCCAAAAGGAAAGGGAGACCTTGTCACAAATTAAATAATAAAATTACATTGAATTGTCAGTAGATTACTGCATTGTCTACCTCTCTACGAAACTTTAAACAATACGGCTAGTATGTTTTATCAAACCACAACCATAACACAAAAACTTCAGTCTTTCATTGGTTGAATTATTTGAATGTTTGAAGGATTAAAAATTTAGATAGGATGTTTCCAATTGATGTTTGTGAAGAATTCCTTGAAGACTTATAAGAATTGAATGCTTATGAAGCATTGATTCTATTTGATCAGTTCTAAGATAATCAAGCTGGTATATATTTGATTATAATGTTTACAAATCGATGCTTATAAAAAACTTTGCTTTGAATGTTTAGAAAGCATTGATTTGTACATAGAATTCATTGAATACTTACACTTGAGTGAACTTTTTATAAAGTTTTCATTGAATAGTTATAATTGTGTGAATATTATAGGGCTTTGGCTTATTGATTTACATGTTATTGAAAGTTATTCTATAATTCTCTACCGTGTACACATTATTATTATTCTTTCTTTGGTAAGTCCTGAGATATTCGGCTGATAAATATTAGATTATAAAGTGATCGTAATAGGCAGTCTGAAAGTTATGCTTTATCGTATTTGAATGTATTTAAGACTCAAAGTTGAATTAAATTAGAAATGCACAATGTATTAGTCATATCCTGATTATTTAATTTGTTTCTGTTTTGTTTTTTTTAAAACAATGCTTGACATAAAAACAAACAAATAAAGACCTAGAGTTACTTTAATACTGATTTTGTTTTAGTCCAAATTATCTTTGGTTTAAAAAGTTATGTTATCACATGTTGTAGCACTCATATTTAAAAAAAAAAGTAATTTATTTTGACAATTCGAGAATTTTCAAAATTAACCCAGACAATTGAAAAAATATGATTGACGAAGACAAATAATTCTGGCCTTAATACTGATCACAAAATTAGAGTCATAATTCGGCTGTTAATATCGATCATAGAACATTGGAGTAAATTTTCAGAAAGTTTTATTAATATTATCCTTTTTTAATCAAATTCTATTAAATTTATTTAAATGAAGACTATAGTTATGAAGAGTTGTGCCTCTATTTTGAAATAGAATACATATATACCTAAATCGTTTATTTATTTACTTATATATTTATTGCAGCAGTTTGCACTAAAGAAACAAATTAATGATTGATAATGATGTAACATTCTCATGTATGGATGGCACTAATCCATATTTGAGTTGGCAACCAAATTATAAGACAAAATTATAGATTTTTCGAATTTACGGGAAAAAAAAGAAAGGAAAAAATTATTATGGATGGTGGCTGAATGGAAGTAGATGTATAATTTTATAAAAATCGTTTTTAATGGTAAATAATTGCAAATACAAAATTCTATTGGAATAAATTATGAATTATTTCTTTAATGTAAGGAGACTAATTTTTAGTATTATATATATATGATTTTCTGTGGGGAAGGGTTATGTTTTGAAAACAATTAAAATAAATATTTAGAAAATAAATAAAAGCATAAAAAATATAGTTGTACAGAAAAATAAAGTGTTTGAAAGTGTTTAGATTTTGATATAAATAAGTTTTCACTGAATTTAACGTATTCAGACCTTAATGTAAATGATTTTTTGTTGAATAACTAAGAAAAATTTCTAAGAATTTTTATAAAGTTTTATAATATTACTAATAAAATAATACTTATGGTTTTGTGTTGTGTATATTTGAGGAATTTAACTTGTGTATAATTTAGGAATTCGACGTTTGAATATCTAAAATCTTGAATTCTAAATGTATATATTTAATAAAAATTTTATAAAATCTGAATGTTGTAGAAAATTTTTTTAAAGAATAAGCTAGAAAAAATGCTTCTTACTGAATTCACTGTATTCAAAATTAAACTATTGTGTAAGTCTAAAATTTAAAAAAAATTTCAGACACAGTTAAATCCAATTTTTCTAGTTATTCAAAACGGTTGTATTATAAAACATGAAGTTAAAACATTTCATTGAACAAAATATTTTGATTTGAATTAATTTTGCTTCACACAATTTTCTGAGCATCCATCTTTAAAAGAAAATTATTTTTTTATAATTATAAAAATGCAGAAATATTTCAATCAATAAATTAAATCAGTCTTTTGTAGCTTTTGCCTTTGTCATTAAACAAAAAAGTATTATGTATATTATTTGTTTGTAAATTTCTTCCAACTCATTTATAAAAAAAAAGAACACAAAAAGACGGTTACATTTTTATCTTTTATAAACACTAATTTGGGGGGAAATGCCAAAAAATATATTTTTTATATAAAAAAAATAATTAAAAGATTCAGATATTGTTAATAATCAAATTTTTTGTACTGTGATTTATAACATACTTTAACTACTGTTATATATTATTTTCTTTTTTAATTTTACATAATTTTTTTTATTTTATGTTTTTTTAATTATTTGGTTAGCAAAATGTATTCAAATTGTTTTATCAAAGTTTATAAGTGAAAAGATAAGTGTATTATTAATATAATCAACATTCATTAATGGAGATCTGTTCTTCAATTGAATTTTATTTTTACAGTAATCTGTTCTAAAGATGAAGAAAATTTGTGGAAAATTCTAAGAATATCTTAAGTCAAAAGCAATCTCTTTAATATATATGCATTGTATTACGTAATTTTACAGATTATCTCCCTTGTTTTAGAACTCTCTAGTTCGTACGTAACTATAAATAGTTATCTATGTTTAGTGTTTGTATCTGTTATTCTAAACAGAATAAATCTTCGTAAGATATATTGGGAACTTGTTATTCTATTACATACTAGCTGTCCCGACCCGGCATTGCCCAGGAGTACTCATAATTTTTATTACAGTTTCGCATTTATTTTTTTTAAGTCTGTTGTTTTTATTCTTGTACCAAATATGATTATTTTTAAATCTATCAGATGTGTTTGCAAAATTAGGTTCGAAAACAGAAAAGACTCTTTTCACTCGAAATGCTAAGCATTTATCCACGATATAGAAAATATTCGTAAATACAACTGTGGGTAAAAAATAGTAAAATGAAAACAATTATCGAATACAAAAAATAGAAGTTAATTAATGAGAGTTCCTTTTGCAAAGCAATATGTGAATTAGTTAATCTTACGACGTCGATCGCATACACATGACTGAGTATATTAGATAGCTATTTTACCTATTGTGAAAAGAAAGTTGGCCTTTTAATCTCACTGTCAGTGCAATAAACGGTTCAAAATTTAAATAGTAGATAAAAGAAAGAAGGCTGTGATAGCTCGTAAGATATCAACTGGATAGACAAGTATCCAGGTCAAAAGATTATGAACAATATCGATTACTATATGTAAACATTGTAAATTAAATTAAAATGTTGAAGTGTTATAACATTTAAAACGAAATTATACTTATAATTATTTTGGTATGTCTGTTAAAAATTTAACTTAAGTATAAATTAGTTTTCAAAATTTGAATATTTCAAGTCTCGGTTATATTTCCTTTTGATTTTGATTTGTTTAAACTCTAGAATTTAAATTACTTTTAACTTGTACTTTACTGTTACTTTTAAAATGTCTGTTATTTCTTTAATTTATTTAACATATGTTGTTTTGTATGTGTTAAGAAAACTATTGTTTAATAAAGTTTATTAAATATAAAACACAAGTTTATAAGGAATCATGATTAACAATAAATATCTGTTGCAGAAACAGTGAAAAGATGATTCAAATTAATTACTTTTGTATATGACAGACCTCCAACAACTTATTTTTAATGTCTTGGCATTGTAAAGCTTTTGGAGTCCCTATGTATTTGCCTCCACACGAGGACAGAGTTAGACACAAAGTCGGTTTTGAATGTGGGTAAAATCAACCTCCCTAAAAGGGGCACTCTGGATTGGTACAAAATTAAAAATTGCCTCAGCCCAGAGGGACCTCTCCTTCACCAACCGAAAACAGAACAGATACTATACTTTGATCCCAGAGCTTTTGGAGACAGTTTACTTTTTAATAGAGAAATAAGTGTTTATCATTAGCAATTTCAATCTAATTTGTTATTCAAATGAACCTAAAAGTTGTAAAATGAAAAAACAGTATTCATCAAAATTGTTAATAAATGTATTCGCAAATATTTTGGTTGTTTTTGTAACTTGTTTAAAACTAGCATATCGTTTGTATTAAGCAATGTCATGAGTTACTTCGTGAGTTGGAGATTTATCTCCCTTGAATAAAAACTATTCAGTCTATAGATAACTCTAAATTGTTATCTATGTCTGATTATATTAAGCTGACTGAATTTGTGTAATCTATATTATACTCTTATGCTTTTATTGTACCGTTTTAAAATATTGATGCATTGTGGGTAAAAATAAATTGCTTCTCTCTTCTGAAACTTTCTTTTCCAGTTTAAAGATAAACTAGTGTTATTTAAAAAGACAAATTTGAAATTATAAATCTTTCCAAGATTAAACAAAACCTTTCAAATATGAAAGTAAATCTTAAAATGCATTATGGTAAATTAGGGAATGGCACCCATCTTCTCAAACTTTGTTTCCCAGTATTCTTAGTTTTAAAGATGAACTGGAGTTATTTAAAAGCCAAATGTAAAAACTATATTAAGTAATTATTATGTTGCTACGTAAACAAGCATCATTTAAATTTTTGTATTATTTTAACTAAATTTTATTTTCGAAATTAATAATTATTTTATTTATATGTATATATAAAAAAAAAGAATTAGAGCTTTATACAATATTTGAAAAAAATTAGACTGGCTGAATTTTGTGATTTTACAAATTTTTAGATTTTGTGACATATAAATGGAAATTATCACTGGCAAGTTTTTAGGTAGTTCTTTTATGGTTACTGCATATTCATTTTTGAAAAAAACCCATAAGTGTAATAAGGTAATGTCATACTATACCTCCCTTGTTAGAGATTATCTTCCTTGATTAAAAACTCTCCAGTTTAAGATTATCTACCTTGAATAAGAATTCTCTAGTCTATAAACAACTATAAATACTTATCTATGTTTGTATGAAACTATTCTACTACACTGAGTAAAGCTTTGCATGCGATATCACTCTCTCATCTTATTACGATGAGTTATAATTTTGATTGAGAATCTATGAGCAATTTCAGTTTTGATTCAGTTTATGAACTTGAAATTATTTACGATTTGAATTTATGGCTAAGACTAACAAGTATTCGTTAAGGTAAGAAGATAATTGCAAATGTAAAGTTAATCTGCAGGAATTTCGACAATTTATCTCAGATGAGATTATTATCTTTTTTTCTTTTACATATTAGTCTGTGTTTATGCGTTGACTTTCTTGTTAGATTTTAGTTAATTCATTAAAAATGTCCAGGTTTTATATATATATATATATATATATATATATATATATTAGTTTTTTTTATTTTGGGAAAAAATAAATATTAATTATAAAAAGTTAGAACTAATAGTTGACAAAAACATCTAATAATAATTACAAAAAAAATTTAACTCCAAAGTCCAAACTAATATCTGTGATATATATTTTTAAACCAAATAAAAAACAAATTTAAATTATAAGTCTTATTTTTAAAAGTAAAAATATATAAGATATATAGTTGGATAGAGATAGCTGAATGCAGATAAATAGACATAGATAAATAGAAAGGGAAAAGGGTGCCGAGATAGCCAGTTAAATATAAACTGACTCAGATATATAGATAGCTAGAAAAGAAGAACGATATGAGACTTAGATAGCTAGTAAGATATGAACCAACTTACATACATGGATAGAAAATAAGGAGATTATAAAACTTACATCGTTAGTAAGATAGATATAAGACATACATAAATAGTAAGATAGATAGAAAAGAATAAGATATACAACTAAGATATCTCGTAAGATAACAAGCAACTTAGATATCTCGTAAGATAACAAGCAACTTAGATAGAAAAGAAGAACTATATAAGACTTAGGTAGCTAGTATGAACCGACTTAGATAGAATATCAAACTTAGATAGCTAGTAAGAAATTAACTGACTTAAATATATCGATAGATAGAAAAGAAGATAAAGAATATAAAACTCCGATTAATAGTAAGGTATGAACTGACTTAAATAGAAAAGAAGAACAATATACAAATTAGATAGCTTGTAAGATATAAACTGGCTTCGATATAAAAGAATAATTTACAATTAACTAATAACTTATGAACAAACTAAGGTAGATGAATAAGAGATTTATATAGCTTGTTAGTTTGATATAAAAAGACTGAGGTAGATAAATTTTCAATTTTGTTGGACAATTGTGAACATTAACACTTATTTCAGTTTGAGAAAATGGCCACTTGTGCTCAGTAGAATGATAAAAAATAAAATTTTGCTATATTTTGTGTTTCAATTCAAACTGTTTCTTTGGAAAAGAAGGCGACAAACAATTTAATTTATATGATAGGTCAAAATTATTGTTTATATTAACCTGATGTAGTATATATATCACTTTATATTTATATTATTTTATAATTATAATTATAATAGTATCATATAATATGTTAAAGTATTATTCTCCTTAATTATTATTAAACAACTATTGTTTTATATGATAAAATATGTAACTACATAATATAAATAATGACGACACCTACTGTTGCCTTGTGAGCAATAACTATATATGTAATAACTATATATGTAAATATTTATGACAATAGTTTATCATGTATTTCTTACTTTAAAAAAAATTCAATTTACGTTTTTGCTTCAGGACCTTGTTATGGATTTGTTTTAAAATGTTAACATCACTTTATCTAATAGATAAACATTAGATATATAATTACACTGCGAAAAAAATGCAAAAAAAATAATTTAAACGATGAAAAGGTTTATTGTATTTAGAAGGGGTTGTTTCTTACAGGGGAATTATATTTGTTCTGATTTGTATTAAAAATCAGCGATTTTCAATTATAGGGCAATTATATATTCATCTACTTTGTAAACCTTGGCTTTCTTTACATTAAGTGCAGCAATAGATATTAAAGTTATCGAATAATTATCTTCACTTAATATTTAAGCTTTGAGCAACTTTATATGAAAAAAAGGTTTCTTTGATCTATAAGTTACTGAATCACTAAGTCCCTTAGTTTATATGTACGGAAGTTATTTGCATAAAGTTTTATTATTATTTACAGAGTGATTATCTGTATTTGCATTATAGATCATGTATGGAATTTATTGACTCTAGAAATTATTATATACTTTTTGGGAGATGTAGAAGTTACTTGGTAATTATTTTTCCTTAATTTGTAAGCAAATGGTAAATATATATGAAGAGGTTGTTTTTAAATTTACAAGCTACATAGACTCATTTTGAACTTGCTTTATAAGAATTGGACTAATTTAATATATGTCTTTATGTGTTTTAGACATTTTTGGATAATTATTTTTACTTAATTTGTATGTATTAGCAGATGTTTTGTAAATGTTTTTTTTAGCAGTTACATGTCTATTACTTTTTAATTGTTAGCATTGCACTTGTTTGTTTAATATAATTAATTTTTTATTTCTAAAAAGTAAGAGGGAAATTATTATTTTTTTTACTTGATTTGTAAATATTGAAAGTGATTTTTTAATCTAGAAATCGGTGGGTAATTATTTTTATTTGATTTTAAATATTGAATTGATTAGTAAAGGGATTTTTAAAATCTAGAAATAAGTGGGTAATTATTTTTATTTGATTTTAAATATTAAATCTAGAGTCTCTTGGGGAATTGTTTATTACTTGATCCCTAAATATTGAATTCAAAGGGAGTTTTCAAACTAGAACTTACTGGGTAATTATTTTTACTTGACCCTTTTAGTATTGGTCTTATTTGTATGAAGAACTTTCTTTGGTCTTGAAGTTACTAAATTACTTAATTTGTAACTATTGATATTATTTGTATAAAGTATTTTCCCTTATTTCCGAAAAATATTATTGGGGCATTATTTTCTGTTTCATTAGTATAAAGAAATTTCTTTCACATAGAAGTAATCTCTAAATATGGACCTTATTTATATGAAGGGGATTCCTGAATTTATTTGTTGCACAGTAATTTTTATAACTTTATTTTGTAAATATTAGTATTATTTGTACAAAGATTTGTTGAAGCAGAATTTACCGGGCAATTATATTTATCAATCTGTGAATGATGTCCTAATTTTATTCAAGCCATAGAACCAACTCTTAGAGAATTTGGGTTCCTAAGTTAATATCCTTATTTATTTATATATATATATTACACATATATTTATTTTCATATCAATTTATACATATATGCTTGATCAATTATTAGTTTTATTGTTTATTTATATTTGTCTTCATTTCTGAGAAACCTCATCATTTTCTGTGCAAAAGAGTATTTTTAAAGATCATCTGTTTTCACAGGGAAATATGAGAATAAGCTTGTCATGAATTCTGCGTTCAGCTAAGAAATGTAATGATTTTAGAAAACAGTTTCTCTATGTAATAATAGTCCAGTCAAGAAAGCAGTTTTCCCAAATAAATAATAGTTCAGTAAAGAAATTAGTTTCCCTATGTAATAATAGTCCAGTCCCTCTCTGTAATAATAGTTCAATAAAACAGTTTTCCTATGTAATAAAAGTTCAGTCAATAGAGCAGTTTCCCAATGTGCTAATAGTCAAGTTAAGAAAGCACTTTCCCAATATACTAATAGTTCAGTCTAGGAAACTGTTCACCTATTCAATAATAGTTCAGTTTCTATTTACTTTACTCGCCACGAAGGCAAAGTTAGACACAAGGTCTTTTTTTTAATAATGTAGGGGATATCCAGCTCCCCAAGAAGGGGCACTCTAGATGGGACAAAAATATAAATTGTCCTAGTCAAGAAGGATCTCTCCTCCCCTGACCCAGGACAGAACAGGTACTACACTTTAATTGTAGCCCGAACAGTCAAGAAAGTACTTCTTTTATTTAATAATAGTTTAATCAAGTAAGCAGTTTCCCCATTTAATAATAGTTCAATCAAGAAAACAGTTTCTTGTATTTAGTTAATATATTGCTTCTGGCCCAGCCTGCTTTTTAATTTAGTTATTCTTTGAATCTGTTTGAGTGTACACAATTCATCGCTTTTTTCTTCTCGTTTAATTTTTCCTGATTTACAAATCATCTTGTAAATAAAATGCTTTCTTTATATCAAGGTCATGATCAATAACAATAATTAGCATTGTAATTATTTTCTCGGATTTGAGCCAACGTTTTCCTAATGTTTACCTGATTGAGTTTAAAGATGAGCAACCCTGCCTGTGAGATTGTACATAAGACGGAAAAGAAAATAGATTTGATTTTTCCTAAAGTAATTTAAGAATTCTGGCCATCCTGACAGAACAACAATATATATATATAAATTTTCAACTATAATGTGACAATTAATGAATTTTTCTGCCCATGTAAATGTGTACATAGATTTCTTGAATGCTTTTCTGAACAGAGGTTATTTTGATTCATAAAGTGTTGTTTTTTCTGATTGTCGCAAGAAATGAAAAAAAAAAAAATGTGGGAATCTTGTATTATTTAAATGTTGGGTTCGAATTAAAATAATTTCGAAACAATTGTAAATTGATTTTCCATGAACTTTTTTTTTGGAATCAGCTTAAAAGCTATTCATAAAAAAAATATTTAATTAGGCGTCTGAAGAAACTCGATATTAAATGCGTTTTTTTTATCATGGGATAATATTTTTCACTGTGATAGCCCTACCTTGTGCATTGAGCACTCCATGAAAAACAACGTAAGTTGGAATATATTCAGTTATACAATTATGCATATTATAGTTAATATGTAAATATATATAAAAGAATAGAAAAGAAATAAATTAATGTTATTCCTCAAAAATTGGATGGCCAGTATTGGTGAATTGTTTCCATGTAGAACTCTTCAGTGAATGGAGTACAATTTGTTTACTGATTCGTGGTCCCAGTATGTTTGGTTGTCCTGACCTGCTATGCAACCATCTTGAAAATTTGTTGTTTTAAAAAAGAAAAATCTTGGTCTCATCAAACCTTTAGTGGAAAATATGGAGGAAAGACATTTGGGTAGATAATCTCTCTGTTATCAAAAGTTATTTTTGTTGATATTGTTGTTGTTTTTTTCACTTTTCACATTGTTCTTGTTTAAGTTTTGTTCTGTAAGGTTGCTGGCCATGGAATTGGTTTGACAGTGTCAGCATGTGCCGTCCTTGAGGGTTTATATTTACAATCTCTCTCTCTTCCGCTCCATCTTTTTGAGGGGAGTTTTTTTTTTTTTTTGCAGAAACTGAAAAGAAAAAAAAGATAACGTTCACAAATGATAACAAATAATCAATGAATTTGTGCCAGTTGACACGGTTAAGATTCGGATAAAAATTGTTGTTTGGGATAAATACAATTTAGGCGCGCAGTGTGAATATAATTGTATTGGCGCGTGAAAAATAAAAAATAACGGCCACGCAAATTCCGGCGTGGCCTTATATATTAAATCAACTCAAAACGAGCGGACGTAGTAGGGAGCACACCACGTGATATTTCTGTCCAATGGGATTTCTCCAAAGACATTTTTCTAAACTTTTCTCCTTAAGCTCGCTGGAGCCTATCCAAATAGTATTTAAGCACACACAAACATCAAACCCTCTCTCACAACTGACTCTTCATTCGGAGGTTACATGCGTCTTACTATCACTCTTCCATTTCACCTTTCGCGCGTTTCATACAATTTCACAGGCGAACATTACCTATTGCCTCTCTTAACATTTTATAACACATGAGCATTTCAACAAAACAAAAGACATTCTCCTTTTTACTTACCCTGAAACTAAAGAAAGGACTTCTGAACTCATTACAAAAGGAAATATGTTATATTTGTTAATGGTTTATTTCAGTGAATAAACTTCCGTTGGTTTTGCATGTAAGTCTTCTTATTTTTATTTTTATTTGTGGAGGAAGTTATCACCAAAAAAAGGCATGACGACCACCACAAATTCTAACGATGAAATGTGTGTGTTGTGTGTGTGCATGTCTATATATCCATCCGATCACTACCAAATATGATGCAACAGGTGACGATGAAGGGCAAATAAAACGAGAAGTGACGGGAAAAAGAGCAAATACAAAAGTCTCATAATCTGATGAAGACTTTGCGTTCAATCTTTGTACAAAACAGTACTTTTTTTATTCATGCAACACTCAACTTTAATCCTTATTCGTGCTAGACAGACAGTTTGAGTGGACCAATCTGATCAATTGGCTGGTCATGTCAAGCCCAAGCATATACAAAATAAATACTGAATCTATAAAGTCACCTACACAATCTGATGAGCAACTTCCAATCCCTATTAATTTATGAGTTCTAGACAGCAGTGCCTAAGGGTCAATTGGTTTAATGAGATTATGGTTCGGACATGGCTGCATGACACCAAATCTTTATACAAAAATTTGGGTGATGTAAACTAAGTTGGAACAGATGCGCTGAATCACTCTTAAACTGAGAATACTGCTTGTGTAACCTTGGAAAATCAAGGCGAGTGGGTTTACCCTTGGACGCGTCTCGCAAGTTGGGTTCTGAGGTGGGTGGAGAGTACAAGCAACGGAACATAAATATGATGCTTACAAAAAAAACAAACCCAAACCACTGAAAAGACCTCACATGGACTCATCTAATAATTCAGATAATGAAGGGGAATGATATTTTCTTAGATTCATAACTATTGACATTGAGCCTGGTCAGTCGTAGATGGGTGACCATTTGGGAATACCAGGTGTTGTATGTGGACATCTGGCTATGGGCAAATAGCGTCGCCAACTTGCAGTGCCTAGTGTGGCGACTATGGCAAAAACCACTGAATGACAGTCACCAATAAGGTGAACAGAAACCAGGGAGGGGTTCCTCCTCCAGGACTGATCGAAAACCCTGATGGTGATGGTGATGATGGTGATGATGATGATGATGGTGATAACTATTGAATCAACTATTGGAAAAAAAAAATAACAAGTCTCTCACTTTTATCATAGAAATGTAATTAATATCAGGAATAATCTCTCCCAAATCGGTAAAGAAAGTAAGGAATGATATGATACTGGCTGAGGTTGAAAAAAAAGAAATATGCGGATAAACTTCTGAAAATAGAACTTTTATACAATATTCCTATGAATACTGAATTCACATAAAACACTAAGCATCAGTAAAGGTGTCGTGAGAAGCCCAGATCTCTCTTTCTATGTACGAAAGAAAGAAACATTGAGACAAATCCTTCTTTTTTTTTTTTTTTACACTTTTATTCATCCCAAACAAGGCATATTGCCACTGAGACATAAGGGCCCACTGTTATTAGAGGCCTGATTCATACGGTGCATCCTAAGTGGGGAGGTGGGCAGCAAGATGTTTGTTCACATTACATCTAAATTTCTGTGTATTGGTACAGTTGGGGAAACAAGGAGCAGGGAGGGGATTCCGAAGGCAAGTGGTCTGAGGAAATAAGCTATTAGAGTAGAAGGTTTTCCAGCATCTGGGGACCTCTACAGTGAAGGGATGGGATTTTGCTGCTTGTTGGGGGTATTTATGTTGAGGGGGGTACAAGTGCAGTAAGTTCAATGGAGTACATTACATGGAAGTACTTGTAAAACAATCACAAGGATGCAACATTTCAATGATGGGATATGGCCTGGAGCATAAAATATTGGGAAAGTGTTAACGTAACATAAAAGAATGTGCAAATCCTTCAAGTGTTCAAATTGTGGAGATGACGATCCAGTGTATGCAAGACATTTCGAAGTTTACAGAAAGGAAAAGAAAATCCTCAAAATAAAACGTACAAAAAACATCCTCTATCAAGAAGCACAAAAGATTGTAGAAGCAGGTTTTATATTTGCAGATAGTCCGATGAGAAGGCAGCACCACACCCAGGAAAATAAATATGAAGAAATTGTAAAAAATACAATTAGAACCAAATTTCAAAGAAGGAATAGAAGCCTTACTAGGAAACACCAGCAGAAAATAATCCTTATAGAATTGAACCTCTTTGTAGACTAAACAAAAAAGGCACATCTAAACCTCCAGTTGAACAAAAAACATTACGGCAACGCACAACTCAACATAAAAGATTAGAAAACAGATCATGAAGGTTACAACACGTTTAAGAAGGCAGGTAGCATAGTTGAAGCCAAGAAAGCAAAAACTGCTTATAGTGAAGCCAAACATGCTGTCGGGAAACTTTTGCTTATATATCACCTACTGGTAATGAAATTCACCAGTTAGCCAAACAAATGGACCACACTAATCAGGATGTTATAGATGTAAAATGTATCCGGAATAATGTTGGTGAGATCACAGTGATGGGGATAAGATGAGAGCTTGGATGGAACATTATGCAAAACTCTTAAAAGTCGAGTTTGAGTGGCCAAGTGATTCGTTCCGTGAGATATCCCCAGTTGCTAGCCTTCCTCCAACACACAAGTCAGAATGAGAAATGGTAAAGCTGCTGGTCCTTCTGACATTGTTATCGATATGCTGAAGACTGCTGGCAAAGAGGGAATTGAGTTGGTGAGGTAGTTGGCTAAGACAGCTTTCCGTGATGATGATATCCCAAAGAACTAGGAACTGAGCTAAATCCTAAATATCTACAACTATCGGCCTTAAGTTTATTGACAAGATAATGAAACTGCTGAAGCATATCTTAGACACTCACATTCACGGGATGGAGAGCATCAATGCAGTTGGGCTTTGTGCCAGGCAGAAGCACCTCAGATGCAATTTTCATTGTATGCTAACTGCAGGTAAAGTACATTGCTACCAAGAGTCCTCTCTACTTCGCATTCGTTTATTTTGAGGAAGTATTTGACTGTGTGCCTAGGAAAGTGCTCTGGTGGGCAATGAGAAGTCTTAGTGTGGTGGAATAGCTTCTCTGTTTTGTCAAGGGCATGTATGCAAATGCTTATAGTTGTGTTTGTGTCAACGGCCACTACAACAAGGAGTTTGGAGTGCGTGTTGAGGTCCATCAGGGCTTAGTACTCAGCCTTCTTCTCTTCTGGAGGTGATGTTGAGTGAGTTGCGTATGAGGTTAGGGTGTCGAGTGAGTTTCGTATGGGTATCACATGGGAGCTTCTGTATGCAGACGATTATGTTGTTATTGCAGATTCCCTGGAAGAGTGCAACTCAGGTTACAGACATGGAGGACTGGCATGAAGAAGACAAAGTTTCTAATCCTGTTGGTCTTGACCTCTTGCAAGATGCCGGCCTGTTTCCCTGCACTGCTTGTCGCAGGGGTATAGGAAATAAACTCCATTGAGTGCTCCCAGTGAAAACTATGGGTCCACAAGAAATGTAGTGGTCTTACAGGGAGGCTAGTGGTTGAGCTGGATTATATTTGTTGGGGTGTTGCCTACCCAATCGATGGTCGAACTGTGGCACATGTGGATGTAGATGGCGCTCACTTGATGCTGTAGCTACCTTCTGCTACTTGGTTGACATGTTGTCGATGGTTGTGAACGTGCTATCACTTCTCACTGTTGGGGAAGGTTCAAGAAGCTGCTGCCAATCTTTACATCCAGGCACATTTCCTTCAAGATTCAGGGCAAAGTGTTTTCAGCCCATGTTCGCTCTGCCATCTTGCATGGCAGTGAGACATGGTCCCCAAACGCTTCTGTACCATGATCAGGTGCATGTGTGGCTGCAAACTGGAGGAAAAGATCCCTTCAAATGTGTTTCATCAGAAACTTGGTGGGATTATGGATGCCTTACACACTTGGCGTTTCAGGTGGTTTGGCTATGTACAGCACACCAGCTCTTGCATAAATTCCATAACATGCCTCTAGAGGTTACACATGGTCTGGTCAATAGCAGAAAGATTGCCAATAGCTGGGTTTAAGTATGTTGTAGATCCTGTATTGAATAAGCATAGTTTAATGTTATTTTTTTAGTTCTTCAAGAATTCTACCTTTTCTATCTTTTTTTTTCCTTCTTCCCCATCGTATATTATGACTGTTTAAATCCTCAGTAGTATGAAGGGTTTGTGTAGCTGTGCACTAAGTTTGTTTAGCTCGTTTTTATCACTCGTGTTTTATCATTTAGTTGGTTATATAGTGACTATATGTTGATGTCTCTGTGCACTGTTGGTTTAGCAGAAATTGCTTGTAGGTTGATTTTAAGCTGAATTTTGCTCTGAGTTACATAATTTCTTGCCTTGACAGAGTACAATATCGATTTCGCAATCTAAGGGGGGGGGTGATCATTTCTGTTCTTTGCTGGTCTTACTCTACTCTATTGTTATTTCCATAGAAGGTGCTCGACTGAGCTCCTATTTCTGATTCCTTCTTTTAAGACATCCACAGCAAGAACTCGTCTCCGCAATTGAAAAGAACTTTATTTTCTTCTTCCATGTGCCGAGCATCAAGCAGAATTTTCACGAACAGAATATTTTTCCAAGAACTTTTCAGCTGTGAAGCATTACCACGAGACTGCTTTCCTGCCTCTCAAACCAATGGGGAATTTTCCAAATCCTGGAAACAACAATTATCCCGATTCTAAAACCAGAGAAAAGATGATCTACAAAATCATAGACTGATATTGCTAACGAGCTGCCTTTGCAAACCGATAGAACGGATGACAACTAGATTAACCTGGTTCCTGGAAAAACATAAAATTGTTACAAAATATCAATGTGACTTCAGAAAGAAAATGAGCACGCTAGACCATCTAATAAGATTGGAAATTTTCATAAGAGAAGTTACATCTGACCACAATTATTGTTGCCCTGGAGAAGGGAATGGCATTATATTTTTTAAAAATTCTCGATGATATGGGTTAATGACATTGTTGGTTAGATGATGAACAATACTATGAGAGGATTGGAAACAATAGGTGGGATGGGCAGAGTTTGATTACTTAAGAGGATGGCTCGACATGTACTTGTTGACATTTGACTTGAAAACGACCATGTTGTAGTCAGCTGAGAAGCAACCCCGCAGTATTGTGTTCCACAGATGGGAAGTTCTTAGAAAGAAACTCTGTTCATGGAAATTGCGTTTGGTTTTAGGTATACACAGAAGAAAAAACAAAAGTTATTTACAGTTCTTTAGCGGTAGAAAGACGAGTTATTGCTGTGAACAGGGGGAAACCAGAGATTGGAGCTCAGTGAAGTACCTATCATGGAAATAACGATAAGAAACGGTGAGAAAGGGGGGGGGGGATCGGGCAGAGAAACGACCATCCCCCACTAGATTTTGAAGTCGATTTTTAAAGCGCATGATTTCAAAACTTGGTTTGAGAGACAGATTGCTAGTCTTTGTTAAAATATTTTTATCAGAAAGAACCTTCAGAGTACGTACAAGATCCACCCTATCCAATCTTAAAAAGTAAGAAGAAGGAATCCCATAGGGAATTATACCGTTGGTAATGTTGTTCAGCATAAAAATAAATGCCTCAATCCCGGAGTTAACTGCTCTCTACATGTTGACGATTTCATGATCTGTTATCACTCATGATATATGCATACTATGGAGAGACAGTTACAACACTACATAACAATGCATAGATAAAGGACGATTTCAAATGGATTTAAAATCTCATAAACGATAATGGAATGCGTTCACTTTTGCTAACAACGTATGCTACATAATGACCCGGTGCAAAAAGTACAAGAGTCAGAGATACCAGTCATTGATGAATGCAGTTTTCTGGGAGTAACTTACGTCAGAAAGCTATCTTTTATACACCACATCAAAGATCTGAGAAGATAATTTAATGGCCCAACAGCTGCTGCATGTAATGGCCCATACTGAATGGATCCGCAAAAATTACTGAAGTTGTACTGTAATGAATGAGTATAAGAAGTCAGAGTATGTGTTAAGAAGATTTATTCTACTCATATCTACACAAGGATCGAGTTGCTGCTAGAATAATGGCTGCCTAAGAGAAAATGAACAAAGGGAAGTAATTCATTCCCAATAAAGAAAAAAAAGGAAGGTTGAAGAATTTTTTTATCACCACATGTACAGTTTTAATATCCCAAGTTGAACTATGGTTGCATGGTCTATCGATCAGCCAAGCAGGCAGTTTTGAAGTTGGACTCTCAGAAAGGCTGCTATTGACCATGACAATCGATGGTTGGAAAGGTTTCTAATAGTTGTTAAAGGAGAAGAGCTTTCTTTTGGTAGCATTAAATGTAACCATGCATTTTTGGCCACATTCTTCTACGTTCTGGAGGTAATTTTCCAAGGATTCAGCTATTGCCATGCATGTATGGACATTCGATTTGCCCTCATGTTGGGAATAGAGCTAAGAAAGATCTGATTATATTAAATTGTTGGTATCATCTGTCTCAAGAGACAATGGAGTTCTGTGCCTCAGATTAGTTTGTTGCCGAATTACAGCGTCTGCTGTGACTATGCAAGCCTATCCTGGATCGGCAGGCTCTGTTACAGTTGCAACAAATGTAGATGGTAGATGGTTCTGAGAGCTCTGTTGCAGCCCTCTGCCGTCTGTGCTCTCTCCTCTCCCTCCACTGCTGGTCTCTCCTTTTCTCGCTCCTCTTGGAGAATGCCTTTACAGCTCTTTTCCAGTGACTGCAGTCTTCAACCACGGACTCCCAGCCTGTTGGGTCGATGTCACCTGCCCTCATGTCTCGTTTGCAGACAACTCTGTAGTGTAGGACAGGCCTTCCTGTTGGTCTGGAGCCGGTTGCAGATTTGCATATAGAATATCCTTTGGGATCATCATCCATTTGCCTGGCATGGCCTATCAACCAGAGGTGAGCAGAGCGAACATGTTTGGGATGTCTGCCTGAACAAGGACGCTCTTGTTTGAGATGTGATCCTGCCAGGTGATTCCCAGGATTCTCCTGAGGTTGCGCAGGTGGAAGGTGTTGTTGGGTCTGTTCTCTTGGCGGGAGTAGAGGCCCCATGATTCACTGCCGCAGAGCAGTGTGCTGAGCATGCAGGCCTTCATCTTGGTATTAGTGGTCAGTATCTTGTTGTTCCAGACTCTCTTCACTAAGCGAGCCATGGTTGTTGCCACCATGCAGATATGTTTGTGGAGTTCAGCGACCAGATTCAGAGAGATTGCTGGAGATAGTAGAACTGAGGTATGTGAAATTCTCAACAACCCCGAGGGTGTAGTCACCAATGGTAATTTTTGGGGTACTGCTTACATCTTGGCTGAAGATGTTAGTCTTTTTTATGCTGATGGTCATGTCAAACTCTTTGCATGTGTGTGTGGTGCCGCTGATGAGTTGCTGCAATGCTTCTTCAGAGTGTGCTGTCAGTGCTGCATTATCAGCAAAGACCATCTCACGTATGAGTACCTTCCATACTTCAGTCTTAGCTTGGAGGCAAACAAGGTTGAAGAGGCTGCCATCCTCAAAACTGTTGAAGGCACAAGACAGCAGCAAAGAAACGAAAATGCTAAAGAGTGTTGGGGCGAGTACGCATCCCTGTTTCACCCTGCTCTTGATTGGGAAAGAGTCTGAGGAAGAGCCGTCGTACTGTACGGCATCCTGCCTGTTTTCATGAAAAGATACCTGTCTTCTGCATCAAAGTGAAATGTTCCTTCCTGCTGACAATGTCAAAGGCTTTGGTTAGGTAGATGAAGGCAATGTACAGCGGTTGTCTCTGTTCGTTCTGAAGCTGTCGTAAGGAGAAAATCATGTTGATGGTTGATCTTCCTGCTCTAAACACACACTATGCTTCGGCGTATACACACTCTGCAAGCAACTGCAGCCTGTTTAGGACAACACTGAGGAGAGATATTCTACGGTAGTTGTTGTAGTCGCTATGGCTACCCTTATTCTTGTACAGAGTGATGATGCATGAATCATGCATCTCCTGGGGCACTGTTTCTTCTTCCCAGCATTACTGCAACAGGGATGTTTTCTTTCCCACCTTGGTGATTTCAGGTGGGATGCCATCTTTTTCTGGAGCTTTGCCACAGGTTAGGGTGTCGATGGCCTTGTTTAGTTCCACTACAGAGGGGGGAACGTCTAGCTCTTCTTTAACAGGTAGGCTGATGGTGCTCTCAGTGGCTGAATCCGTGACAATGTTTTCTACCAAATAAAGTTCCTGGTCATGCTCAGCCCACCTCTCCATCTGCCTGCTGCGGTCTAATATTATGTCACCAGCAGTTGATTTCAGGGGTACAGTCTTTTTTATGCTTGTGCCTAAAGCCTTCTTCAAGCCATCGTACATGCTGCAGTCAGCAAAGAGCTGAATATTCTCACAAAGGTTTAGCTAATAGTCATTGGTACCGTACCGAGCGATCCGTTGAGCATCGTACTTGGCCCTCCTGAGTGCAGTGACTCCTCGATAGTGTTAGCGAAACACTTACGCAGGTCTGGTATTGCCGTCTAGCTGGTGCTAATGCAGGAGGGGAGGTGCTTTTCTTGGTTCAATGGATCCACTTGGACTGAAGACAGACTGCCAACTATGGAGTGATCAGTGTCACCGTCAGTACTGTGGTAACTACGTGTGGTGAAAAGGCAGTTCACTGAGGGTCTCCGTGTGATGACAATGTCCAACTGGTGCCAGGATACGATGATGCAGCTTGGTGGCGAAGAATGTGTTGGTTTGTCCAATAATACTGTATGAGTTGATTTTCCTTAGAAGACCTTCATGCCAGATCTTGTCAAAAGCTTTGGAGATATCAAGCGATACCGTCCTAGCTTCACCTGCCTTATCCAGTGTGTGGTATATACATTTAGAGATGACCGTTAGGATATGAGCGGTAGAAGGGAATGGCATATGCCAGTACAATGGATCGAAAACAACACAGCATTTTTTAAACCAGAACGAAATTAAAATAAAAACCTTTTGCATGAACCAAATTATTGAGACTAAACGCTAAACAACTTGTTTGCCATATGTGGTTGGAATTCTCTTAAGTTGGTGTTAGTGAGAACGGGACAGAGTGCACGATATGTCTTCTCGGACTATGCCCTGGTCAATACCGACGTCCTCATCCACATCACTTTGTGCGCCTTATCGAGGTGAATCTGTAAACCAAAGTTCAACTGTAGCTGCTCAGCTGGTAAAAATATGCATATACATCCTGCTGCAATAGTAAAAAGCTATTTTGTTACTGTTTCTTTGTGCAGAACTTTGTTATGGTGAACTGATTTTAGTCATGTGTGGACCAATCAGGCAGCATATTAACCCTCTGTCAAACTTATTGCCAACAGCGACAAGAACACAAATGTCAAATTGACAGCAGCGAGAGAGCACTTTCCTTCTACTATCTGCCATCAGGCTGCAACCTGAAAGGATAGTATTATCATAGTGGCATCCAAAGAGATGCCAAGAGAAACGAAACTACTATCAAACCGTTTTACATGCACACACTTTCTCACAGAGAAACTAACTTTCCACTTTTTTCATGAAAGAACTATTTATGCACGGGACATTTGGTGTATGTAAAATGCTAAACTTCTTTCTGACCAACAGTATGGATTTAAGCAATCCTGTTCTACTGCAGATATCCTAACAGTCATTTCTGAATGTATATACCACACACTGGATATTCACTCGCCTTCACTTCATCCATTCTAACCAAGCATCAATACTTAAGTCTCTTTAATTCTATATTATCCATTAATCATAATAAAGACCAATGTGTATTTATTTGTATATTTATTTATATATAAATAAATATATGTACTTCCATCCATGAACGTATATACCACACACTGAATAAGGTGAAGCTAGGGCGGGAGCACTAGATATCTTCATCTAGATATCTGGCAGGTTGTCATGGCAATTAGAGTGATCAATCCAACCACAATGATGTGTTTTACATGATAACTGACAAGGCTGAACTACTGAACTACGTTTCGCCTTAAACCCCACTTTGGACTTTGTAAACCACTCCCTCCCAAATTTCTCATTGCAGACTGAAGCCACACTTGATGATCTGGTCATCACCCCGTCTCATGTCTGAGACATCATAAAAAACTTTGCCACCTCCAAAGCATGTGGGCCTGATCTTATACCAGTAATAATAATAAAGAAATGCTCTGCTGAACTGGTCCCTGTCCTCTCTAAACTCTACAACAAATGCTTTGCCGAATCTTGCTTCCCTGATAACTGGAAAATTGCCTCTGTGGTACCAGGTTCAAGAATTCTGGAGATAGAACTGACCCTCAGAATTATCGCCCCATCAGTCTACTCCCGCTCTTTGCTAAAATTTTTGAATCCTTAATCAATCTAATGATAGTCTGTCACCTCGTTAATGCTAAACTTCTTTGTGACCATCAGTATGGATTTAGGCAAGCACGGTCTATTGTGGATATCCTGATGGTCATCTCTGAACGCATACACTGGACAAGGCAGGTGAAGTTAGGGTGGTAGCGCTGGATATATCCAAAGCTTTTGCAAGGTCTGGCATAAAGGTCTTCTCATAAAAATTAATTCATATGGTATTACTGGACAAATAATTAATATAATTCGATCCTTCCTAACCAAAAGAAAGATCCAGGTTGTCATAAATGCAAATGTATCCAATAATCGATCCTTGGAACATTATTTTTCCTGATTTTCATAATCGACCTCCCTCCATTGTGTCTGAGAAGGATATATTTGCTGATGACACCACACCCTACTCTCGTAATGTGGGCAAAATGGATGCACACATATCCGAGGCAATGGGTGAATCCTTAGAAAGTGACCTCCAGTCTGTAGTGGAATGGGGTCATAAATGGATGGTAACATTTAATGTTGCTAAGACAAAGCTCCTTTTCTTCAACAACTACAAGAAACCTCTTCAACCACCGATTGTCATGGCAAATAACACCCTACCTGAGAGTCTCCTCGGCCTAACATTCACAGGTAACATGAATTGAAACAAATACATAGAAGACATTGCCAAGGCTGCTACAAAGAAAGTGGGGTCCCTCTACCGTGCTAGAAAACTTCTCACACCTGACAGTATCCTATATCTCTACAAAGCCACCATCCATCCATGCATGGAGTATTGTTGTCACATCTGGGCTGGTGCACCATCCACTAGTCTCTCCCTCTTAGACAAGGTCCAAAAAAGAGTCTCTAATCTAATAGGTCCCTCACTATCCAACAAGGTCCAGTTTTTGTCCAATCGTTGCAATGTTGCATCCTTGTGCTTGTTTTACAAGTACTTCAATGAAATGTGCTCCGGTGAACTTGCTGCTCTGGTGCCCCCTCGACGTAAATACACGCGACCAACCCCACAATCAGCTAAATTCCATCCATTCACTGTGGAGGTCCCCAGATGCCGGAGAGGCTTCTACTCCAATAGCTTATTTCCTTGAGCTGCTGGTCTTTAGAACTCCCTCCCTGCTACCTGTTTCCCTGATCGTACCGATATGCAGAAATTTAAAACTAATGTGAACAAGCATCTCAATGCACAGCTCCTAATTCAGGATGACCCCCAAAACTTTCACCCTATTTCTCAGTAGCCCCTTACGTCTACAGTGACAACTTGCTCTATTGGGGTGAACTATGTTAAAAAAAAAAGAAAAAAAAGTAAGGTTAGTGTTTTTAGTTTCTCCACGATCAGAATGAGCAAGAACGACTGAGAGATAACATTTTGTATGCATTTTGTCAAACAGATGGCAGCCAATTTCTATTATTTGGATTATTTGAACTACTGTTCTCATCTTGGATGTTATTCTCACAATGTTTTGATCAATGTAACCTCCGACATTCTTCAGGTGCATCTTGTCGAACTCGAGAATCTGTACGGAACTTCGAACGGAATCTGTGGTGTAACGGATATAAGTGCTAAGTAATAATCAGTTCTAAATGACAGTCTTCTGGAGGTTAAAGGTTCAATCCTCAGTGTGGGCGATACTAAGAATATAATTTTGAATTACTTAAGAATTCTACTTGGTAATGACTGACGAAATAAGAGCAAGCTACCCTGTGGATTAAATAAAGGGTTCCGTTCGAAATTCTGTAGAGATTTCCGAGTTCGACAAGATGTACCTGAAGAAGGTCGGAGGTTACATCGGCCAAAACATTGTGAGAATAACATCCAAGATAAGAACAGTAGTCCGAATAATACAAATGATCAATCCTCATCTAAAAAATTCCGAAACAGATGGCAACCAAATAATAATAAATAACTGCAATTCAAATGTCAGTCCAGAAAGGTAGAATTCATAAATATTAGGTAGCCTACCCATTAATTTTTTACTAGAAAAATAATAACCGGAATCAGAAAATTGTATATATCTCTTAATCTTCTCTCTTGGATTAAGATAATAATACCTTTGTTGTATGCTTTTTATTTGGAATATGATTTGAAAATTGATTTAAATCGTCAAAAATACACAAACACACACATATATATATATATATATATATATATATATTCATGAATATGCCTTATAATAATGGTTGATATCACCATAAACTTCCTACCCCAAACAGAAGTGCTGTTACTCAAAACAACAAGATATTACCAATGTGTTGATCATGGATCCCTCAGATATCTGATCAGAGATGCAGTTTAGTGTAACATTTTTTCTCTCCCTGCTGAACAGTGTGCAGAGGAGGTAACTGAATGGGTGAAAGCAGACATAGAAACATTTGTCTCCATTCGGAAATTCTATAGTAAGCCTCACTCTCCCCAATGGTTCACTTCGACCTGCGCAGCTTCTATTACGCATTTCGCCATTTCAACCCCATGTCAGCTGAAAATAGGCAAAAAATTTTAACATCAAGAAACAACTGTAAGAGTATAATAGCCACAACTAAGAGTAGTTATAGTGAGATGACTAGAAATCACATCGTGTCACAGAAACGAGGAACTTGCGACTTTTGGAAAATCTATAACAATGGCAATCAACAATTTCTCCATTATCAAACCACCATAAAGTCGGTTCCACAGCAACGGACAAGGCTGAATAGCTTGGCAAGCAATTTTCTCTAGATTCCCTCTTGGACTCTGCAAACCACTCTCTCCTGGTTTATACAGTATAAAGTGAAATCACAATAGATGATCTAATCATCACCTCTTCTCATATCCTGGCTATCATAAAACAACACAACATTTCCAAACTATGTGGATCAAATCTTATCATTATTATAATAATAAAGAAATGCTCTGCTGAATTGCCCCTCCAAACTCTATAACAGATGCCTTGCAGAATTTTGCTTCAGTGATAGCTAGAAAATTACTTTTGTGGTAACAGTTTTCAAAAACTCTTGTGATAGAAATGACGTGCAAAATGATTGCCCCATAAGTCTCCTTCGCTAAAACTTTTGTATCATTAATCAATCTAACAATAGTTCACCACCTTGAAAATGCTAAAGTTTTCTTTGACCAACAGTATAGATTTAGGCAATTCCATTTACTGCAGACATTCTAACAGTCATCTCTGACTGTATTTACCACACACCGAATAAGGTGAACCTAGGGCGGTAACACTAGATATCTTCAAAGCCTTTGACAAGATCTGGCATGACGTCATTCTCAGGAAAATCAACTTGTACTGTATTATTGGACGAATATTTAATATAATCAGATCTTTCTTAGTTAAAAGAAAGATCTAGGTACATCCAAAAAACATCATATCAATGCAGGTGTGCCCCAGGAATCAATATTATTCCTGATCTTCATAAACAACCTCCCTGATGCAATCACGTTTAAGATAGGTGTATTTGCTGAAGACACCATGAGGGAAAATCGAATGCCCACATAAGCAAGGCAATGGCCGAATCCTTGGAAAATGACCTACAGTCTGTAGTAGAATGAGGCCAAAAATGGGTGGTTACATTTAATGCTACCAAAAGAAAGCTGACATTCTCAGACAACATGAGTTGAAATAAGTACATAAAAGATGTTGCCAAATCAGCTTCAAATAAGGTAGGCCCCCTCTACCAAGCTAGAAAACTTCTCACACCTGCCAGAATCCTATATCTTTATAAAGCCACCATTGGCCCCTGCATGGAGTATTGTTGCCATATCTTGGCTGGTGCACCAACCACTTGCCTCTTCCTCTTGGACAGGGTGAAAACAAGAATTTTTAACCTAATATATCCGGCACTGTCTGTCAAGCTCCGGTCCCTGTCGCATCACCATAGTGTTGACTGTGTTTGTTTTACAAGTACTTTCACGGAAATGTGTTCTGATAAACTCAGTGCATTTGAACCTCCTCAACATAAATACCCCCAACCCTAACCCGACTAGCAGAAAAATCCTGCCCTTCACTGTAGCGGTCTGTAAATGCCAGAAGATTTTTTCCTCGAACCACTTGTCTTTGGAATTTCTTCCATGCTTTCTGTTTCCTCGACTGCACTAACATACAGAAATTTAAATGTAATGTGAACAAAAAACTTGCTGCCAAACTCCCCTCCCAGGTTGTCCATATTAATATGGCCCTTATCACAGTAGCCCATTACGCTTCAGTGGCAATATGAAAAAAGTAAAAGCTTAAACAAGAGCAACCTAAATGTACATGCGGATCACTTGTCACAGTATAGCAGATCCTTGATAAGAGCAGAAACGCAGTTCATATCAGGAAAAGGTGCGTTAATGCAAGGGACCTAAATGTATTCTTTGAAAAGGTAAAAACTAGAAACCTTATGAAGTGAGACTATGCAATAAATGATGAAACTCTAAAACACAAAAGATAACATATATATATACTAGTGTCCACCTTCTGTCAAATATGACAGAAAGAAATAATTATGCTTCGCCTGTGTTTGCATTAATATTAATATAAAATCATAAAATTATGTCAGTAATTTAATTTTTCATATATAACTTATCATTTCTTATGATCTAAAGAAAAAAAATACACCAACCGTTGACTTTTTATTTAGAGTGGAGGATTTCTTTATGAATTTATTTAAGGCAGTGGGAGTTGTCTGACTTGCTATTTGCTTTCTCACTTCCTCTCACTTGAAGTGGTTTCAATTGGAGGCTAAAAAAAGGCATGCTTTTTAATTGTTAACTTTTGTGTGATGGATGGGACGAATATATTATATTTATTTATATAAAAACATACAAATACAGATGAGTCTTTATTATAAAGTGGAGGATATAATCTCAGAAATTATTGTATACGAAATTGTTGCCTATCTTAGATTCTTGAAACGTATATAAATGAAATATCATAAATGTATTTAACTTGTATCTATAATATATATATATACATATATTAGATTTTTTTTTATGTGAGATGATATATAATTATTTCCACAATCAGACAACACCACAACTCACACAAACCATTAAAACCACAGACCGGGAGCCCTTCTTTTGGGCTCATCAATATAACACATCCGAAATCAGGATTCAAAACTCTAGTTGTCTGATTGTGAAAATAATTAAATATATATATATATATATATATATATATATATATATATATATATATATATATATACATAGGTGTATTTCTCTGTTAAAAATAATGAATTTCTTCACATTTGACTAATAACCAAGTATAAAGTATATTTTACTTTGATTTTATTCATCCATAAGCTGTGAAATGGAAAATATTGCACGAATAGTAAATAATGAATTCCTAACAAATGAAGCGGATGCCATGGTCGGAAATCGAAATCGAAACCGAAACTGAAACCTTTAGATCTCTAGCACATGAACTATTTGCACTTTCTTATAAATAGAGCTAAAAACATTCCCGTAACAAAATAATCTTAGCTTTAGCATAACGTCATAGATTTATGATTTACGTCATGTTTCAAAACATGAATTCAAACATAAGCGATAATAAAAAATAAATAAATAGGTAAACTTAAATTATTTTAATAGTCAAAAACAATTTATTTAGCTTTAAATATGTATTGTATGTAGTTTTTTTCATAATTATATAATTCTAAACGAGTAAATAGGAACACCCTCTTGCAGACAGCGAGAGGGAAGTGGGTGATGTTGTAGCCTAGCAAAAAATATGTGATTGTGATGAAAAATTACCAAATATTGTTATTAAGACTTTGGAATTTCAGGATCATACACTTGTTAGAAGCAACATAAAATTTTTTACAAGATAATAGTTTACTTAATAATTTTCAATTTCAGGATCCCCAAATCTTTCTCATGATGGTCAAAGAGTGATGCGTAACAGGTTGTCATGACAATTATGATGATCGAAGTAAGGTTAGTGTTTTCAGTTTTTTCCATGATCAGAATGAGCAGAAACGATGGTTAATGGCAGCATTGAAATATAAGATGTGTATGCATTTTGTCAAACAGATGGCAACCAGATAATAATAAATAACTGCAATTCAAATGTCAGTCCAGAAAGGTAGAATTCATAAATATTACGTAGCCTACCCATTAATTTTTTACTAGAAAAATAATAACCAGAATCAGAAAGTTGTATATATCTCTTAATTCTCTCTTGGATTAAGATAATATGCATTGTGATGTGGAATGGATTTAATAATTAATAATTTTCACCGAGGTAATTGTCAATGAATCTATTCTTGTGATTTTTGCTTTGGTTTTGGTGGAATTAGTAACTCTTTTGTTTGACTTTGTTGTTAATTTGTGTTTTTTACTAGATAGCTACAGAAATGTTGTTCTGAAGATAAGCTAGTGTTAAAAAAGAATATGTTTCTTTGTATGACTTAAAATAAACACTGCTTTGAAACAGATGTAAACAACTATAATAATTTTGTTGTATGTTCTTTATTGAGAACATGATTTGAAAAATGACTTAAATTGTCAAATATATATATATATGTATGTATAAAAAATAATATGAAAAATATATAAATGTTTATATCTTTTCTCTATTTATTTGTTAACGTATAGAAATACAAAATAACCTTTAAATAACATCTTTTTTCTAAAAGAACAACATTTTCGGCCGTTCCTTCGACCTACCTCACTGTAATGAGAGCTGTATGTGTGTACGGTGGGTGTTTGTAACAGGAGAAAAATATAACCAGTGAGGTGAAGAAATATGACTTGTGTGTGTTCATCCCAGCATCTTTGCACTTAAAGAGGTCATCGACTTGGGTGACATTGTTGTGGACTTTTTTCAAAACATAAGTTGGCAATAAAAATGTTAAAGGGTATATATATATATATATATATATATATATATATATATATATATATATATATATATGAAAAACCAAAAATATTATTTATGTATTCATCAATGTTTCGTCTTTATTTCAAGACACCTTCGGGATGATTGGTTTGAAGAAATAATGCACAAGTACAAATATTTGAAAAAGTTTGGTCCATTTCGAATATTTGTACATGTTTGTTATTTCTTCAAAACAATCATCCCGAGGAAGTCTTGAAATAAAGACAAAACGTTGATGAATACATAAATAATATTTTTGTTTTTCTTTTTTTCATTTTCCATTGCGATATATACACATATATACACA
>OY744525.1:80879039-80884039 GCA_963556195.1 Sepiola atlantica | reverse complement strand
TATATAGATATACATAGTAGAGAATGGTAGTTTGCTTGAAGCAACTTACTACTATAGATATACATATATATATATATATACATATAGATATATATATATACATATATATACACGATTATATATTTACGATTAGAAATAAAAAGACGAAAATTCAGGAGGAAAAAATTAGAATACTAAAATATGAAGACAAGAACATTTTAAATAGACGAGACGAACTGATGGCTAAATGTAGACACAGGCACAGGTTTAAAATCAACAGCACGTTTTAAAGTTCTTTGAAAATAACAATTCTTTTAAAGTATAGTTACAATAAGAGTTATAACTCTAAAGGTAAATGTTAACAAATTAGTAATTTTTTTTTTTTTTTTTTTTTTTTTTAAATTTAGTAAAACTCTAGTTTGTAAATTAATCGTGCTTAAATGTCGCCAAACTTTAATTCCGTATTGACGTTATAACCAATTAAGTTTTTCTTATAATTTCCTATATAAATCGAAATCTCTGTCCTGAATTTTCGTCTTTTTATTTCTAATCGTAAATAATTAATCGTGAACGCCCGAATCTTTACCAATTTTGTAAATAAACCGTTTTTAAATTGTCGCTAAACTTTAATTCCATAGTGTAAATCATCTCGAATCTTGACGCTATACAACTTAAATTTTTAATATGTTCTAATCTAAACCGAAATCTTCGTCCTACATTTTCGTCTTCTAATTTTTAATCGTAAATAATTAAACGTAGTTTTTAATCGTGAACGCTCGAGTATTTCATCATGTATTTTTGCCCATAAGGCTCACATTCGAAATTTTAAATGAGATGATTTATTTATTTTATTTGTTTAAATAGCAAAAAAGAATTCTTTTATATATATTTTTATATTTTTATATTTCTGCATATATTAAAAAATTAATCTTACTTCTGTCACCCCTCCTCGATTATTTTAATATTTGAACATTTACCTCCTTTTTACATAGACCAATCAAAAAAGTGAATTTATCTTTTTAAGACGATCAATTTCTCTCATTATTTGTTTTTTTTGACGTGGTTGTCTATACATCTGAGGAGACCTAATTAAAGGGGGTCGAAATACGTTATTATGTGTACAACCTTAATGCGTGTATAGTTTTTCTTTTTATAATTATGTATATATATATATATATATATATATATATATATATATATATATATATATATATATATATATAGTGTAATGTTTTGTATTTTAGTTCAGGAAAAATGACCAGAGTGCTGAATTATGTATGGAAAAACATATCTTTTATTTAAATTTCAAATTACATAATACACTGGTTTGATCATACATCGATACGTGTGGTTTTCCAGAAATTCATTCCATGAGGCTAAAGGTACCAAGTGTGACTGTTCTTCAAGTTGATGCAATGGCGAAACTAACACATTAGAACTGACACAACAGAGAGTTCTATTTAAAAAAAAAGTGTTATCTTCTGTCATTGCATCAAATAAAGAATGGTCAAACTTGGTAGCTTTAGCCCTACAGGCTGAGTTTCTGTGAAACTGCAGGTATCAATGGACAACGAAATAAATGTATAGTTTTATTTGAAATAACAAATATCTGTAATCACATGAGACCACTCTGCACTGATGAAGACCACTGGTCATGATCTATAATTCTGTTTATAAATGTGTTTGTTCTTATATGTCATAAAATTACAAGAAAATACATATTTGTTTTTACATCCACGTGTGAGTTAGTCAACATTTGTTTCCATTAGGCTTTTTTCATATATTCTTTAATAATAAAAAATACATGCTAAAATATACCGTAATTCTGGGGTTGGGTTATGTTTGAAAAAAAAATCTGTTTTAATTGTTCTAATTAGCTGTAATATTAATTAACTGAACAAATTAATTATTTGTGTATTCCTCTTACTGACTCTCACTCTATGTTGATTTAACCACTCTCTAATATTTCTTAATGTCTCTGTGAACATTTAAAGCATCGCCATCTAATTTATATATGTGTCTGTAAACATTATAAACACATATGTACATTAGAAAGCAGGATAAGTCTCTTTACTTCTATATAATAATAATAAAGAATAATATTTCTATATAATAATAATAATAATAATAATAATGATAATGATAATGATAATAATAGTATAGGAGTAAAGAGATTACTTATTAAGCTCGATCTGAAAAGATATCAAACCCTATGTTTGTGTTACGTCTGTTGTCTTGAATCGGCTCTGTTCGGGTTTTGAGAGTATGATTTTTATATTGTTATTACATGTACTAGTAGAATACCCGTCCCAGGAGGGGTATAAACAATAAATATTGAATAGGTTTTTAATTTTAATGTTTTTTTCTTTCTTAGGTGGAGGTATGGTACGGTTTTGGTGGTATCCCGCCTAAATAGTAAATTTCACAAAAATAATAAATAATGTGCCTAGAATATATATATTCCAAAATCAATAATGATCGGTTAATAAAAATAAATAATTTTAAAAAAATTATATATATGAACCCCCCTAAATGTTAACATTGACAAAAAGCAATAACGTGCCGATGTTAAGAACTGTATTTTTTAGAATGTATATTCCAAAATTCATAATGATCCATTCGATAGTTTAGGAGATTAAAAGTTTGGGGCGGGTTTGGTTGGGTGAACCCCCTAAATGATAAAGTTTACAAGATAAAAATGTGCTCATGTTACTCACTGGGTTACCGAGAATATATATTCCAAAATTCATGATAATCAGTTCATAAAATGAAAATAAATTCATTTTTTTTATGTATAAACACCCACTAAATGTTAACATTTACCAAAAATAATGCATCCAAATTATGCACAGTATCTTTTAAGAATATATATTCCAAATTTCATGATGATCGGTTCATAGTTTAGAACATTGCCATATATATATATATATATATATATATATATATATATATATATATATATATGTATATATATATATACCTAACTTATATATATATATATATATTTATGTGTATATATATATACCTAACTTATATATATATATATATATTTATGTATATATATATATATACCTAACTTATATATATATATATATATATATATATATATATATATATATATACCTAACCTATATATATATATATATATATACCTAACCTATATATATATACCTAACCTATATATATATATACCTAACTTATGTATATATATATATAAATATATATATATATATATATATATATACATATATAAATATAACTTTATATAATTATATATATATATATATATATATATATATATATATATATATATATATATATATATACCTAACTTTATATAATTATATATATATATACCTAACTTTATATAATCATATATATATATATATATAAGTACTAGAATAAATAGTGGAAGTAGTTGTGACTAATCGGGTCACAGATACGTGTAGTGTATGAGTGTGTTCGTCGTGTAACGGTTGGAATTGACCTCATTGGTTAGAGCGCTCAGAATTGAGTTAAAGGTGACTTGTGTTCCGGGGTTTGAATCGTGTGACCGGTTTGAACAGTTATCTCCACACTGAAGATTCCACAAGGATAAAACGTACACGTATGTGGATAATAATTAAATATTTATTATTAAATAATTATATATAATTATATATATATATATATATATATATATATATATATAATTATTTAATAATAAAAATTATATATATATATATATATATATATATATAATTATTTAATAATAAAAATGAAAATAAAGCAGATGATCAAAATATCGTCAAAAAGTCACACAGTGCGCGAGCCACCATTTTCCGAGGGAGGCAAACATAATCAGAGGCTGAAGAGAGTCCAGTAAAAAAGACCAATTATAGGTCTCATTTGTTTGGATTTGAAACCGAAGGTACCGATGTTGTTCTGATCTTCTGTAATACATATATAAATATATATTACGCTCTTATTTTTTATTTTTCATAATAATTGAGCACTCTGCTGGGGTTTTCTCCCACTAACCTTACACACACACACACACACACACACAACAAATTAAATCTAGACAGAACAATAAACCCAATTTATATAATTTTTATGTATCCCATATGTTCTTTGTGACACTATATGTGTGCATATGTGTTTTGGCTGACATCAACAAATCAAGGTTTCAGTCTATGTGACCTCTTCAGTGACACTACCCTTTTCAATTGATAAAATATTTACTATTTTGGAAAGTGTGCATGTGTGGGGCTGAAGGTGGATAGTTAGAGTTTTAGGACTGCTGGTGTGTGTGGAGGGGGTGCTAGGATTTTGCTAAGTGGTTTCTTGTTAACTAATTTTGCTTGGAGTCATTCCGCTGGTGGTCTAGTTTTCATTTCTTTGAACTTCTGTCCCAGGTTAAGATTAAACAGGGTGGGGACACAAGCATATACGCACTGGTCAAAGTACACATACGTTCACTCATCTGGACACAGACACATACGTATATGAGCACCTATTCATATATATCCCCGTACTCATAAATACCTACATAAACATATCTAATGCTTAAAAAATCTGCAAACATACTTATACATATATATCAATACACACATAACCCCCACATCTCTCTCTCTCTCTCTCTCTCTCTCTCTCTCTCTCTCTATATATATATATATATATATATATATATATATATATATATATATATATATATATAATCAAATACAAGCACACATTGTATACCGGCTTATTACTTAGTAAAGTAATCCTAAACTCATCATGAGTCGTAGAGAGTCAAAACACGTGTCTGTGGATAACTATATATATATATATATATATATATATATATGTTGCATGTATATATTATGTTTGAACGGTGCTCAATACATTAGTAGAACTTAGTAGTTGTATCAACCAAGCTTATTACTGTTACACACACACAAATTAATTTCATGATTTAGATATAGGCTAATTAAAGTAATAGTATCGTATGTTTAAACATGTAAGTTCCTGATACACATTTCCTGTGGTGTTGGCAG
>OY744525.1:80829039-80874039 GCA_963556195.1 Sepiola atlantica | reverse complement strand
CAAGCGTCAACATAATGAGTCGGTTGCCGAGGAAGAGGGTGCAAGCCAAGGGCAGATAACCGCGACTCGACTGGAAGTTTTCCGAGATGCGTTTTCCGAGACGTAGGAAGATGATATCGTTTTTTTTCCTAATAGTACAATGCATTTAGGTCATTCGACCTTGTCGCCTTAATAATAAAAGACTATTTAAAACAGGCAAACGAAAATAATCAGCTTTAAAGCGATAATTTAAGTATCTTTAAAATACTAATTAAACTTTAACAGTTAAGAAAATAGCGATATTTTAAAAGGGAAAGATACTACTATATAAACACGCTTACGTTTGGTTGCATTTATCTTTTGATGATGGCTTCTTCAAAATATTTCTGCTATAAAGAAGAACCTTTTCATCTATTTTTCTCAATAATATCATCTACATTGATTTTACGTCTCATTTTTGTGTTCCTCACCCATGCTGATTTGTTTTTTCCTATACTGAAGTTCGTAATTTCCACATACGATCGACTGTTTATGTAATGTTATGTAATATTGTCTATGTTTCGGAATTTTTGCGATGAGGATTGATAATTTGGATTATTCGGACTACTGTTCTCATTTTGATCGTTATATTCACAACGCTTCGGCCGATGTAACCACCGATCTGTTTCAGTTGCATCTTTTCGAACTTGCCAATCTCCATATTGAACTCTGGAACCTGTACGGAATCTCAAACTGAACCCGTTACTTAATTCACGAAAGTAAAATTGGGGTCATTCCGTCAGCTATGACCAAGTTCGACTAAAAGATTCCCGAGTTTGAAAAAATGTACTGAAAAAGATCGGTGGTTACATCGGTCGAAACGTTGTGAATATGAAAACCAAAATGAGAATAGTAGTTTGAATAATTCCAATATTGTCAATATTTACTACTTGGATTACAACTGCACATGCATGGCATGTGCAACCAATAGGAAATTTGCCATATTTCTGATAAAGGTTACTTTCGACCACGTAAATTCTTTTAATTGGGAATTAGCTGAAACCGGTTTGAAACCATCTAAATTAAATGTAAAACGTTTAGGACAAAAGAAACAGTCTACTGATGGCGGCTCACGTCCACGAATTCGAAATAGGGGCTTGTGAGAAAACAATTCAATATTGCCAACATTTTTATTTTTTTTTTCTAAATAAATTTATTATTTATAGAGCAAATTTCATTGTTTCAGAGCGTAAAAACAAAGTGGCATCTATTCCGAACATCCGCTGAAATTTGATAAAAATTGATCAATTACCAGGAAACAATTATAATCTGAATAATTGGACTTTAATCGATCGTAATTAGAAGAGTTTAACAAACAATGTTTAACGAGTGACACTGTCGCTCTGCTATTTAATGTTCGATTCTGTTAAAATATGTTTTTACATTTGTTTTTCTTGGATTCATGCTATACTATAATGAGAAGGGGTGACAGACAGACAGATTGACACAGTGAGAGGCAAAGAGAGACAGTCTGACTTGATCAATCAGACCCTTATTTGTCGGAATGACTTATGGTCCGTCTCGGTTCTAGGAGGTACACCCTCCCCTGCATTACCCCTTCCTTCGATAATAGGGGTTGGTTTATTCGAGAGTGGAGGAGTACCGGCGGGTCCGTTCAGGGCTGAATTTGTACCCAACCAGAGTGCCCCCTCCAGGGAGCTGTTTTTTGTTTCCACCTTCCGGCCTTGTATCACAGTTTGCTGCAATGGGAAGCAAATAAATAGGAATGTAAATTTAATTTAATTAATTTTAAAAATAAAATTTCAGCACAGTTTCGTTTTTACGCTCTAAACTAAGAAATTGCCTTTACAAAAATAAAATAACATAGCATAACATTTTTGGTTTAAAATAAAAGGGTTAGTTTGAGATTGTACAAAATGCTGCACAACACGGGCTATTATTACATGGACGGGGCGGGGGCTCAACCCCCCCCCCCCTTTTTGACTTGCCCCCCCCCCACTTTACGGTCATCAATAATGAAGTTATATATGCATGTGTTTAACCCCCCCCTTTTTAGGACAGCCCCCCACTTTTATAACTGTCCCGCCGGTCCTGTATTAAATTACTGTTCAGTGTCCCTTTTACGATGAACGTTATACAAACACAAATACCCCCCCCCCACTTTTTTAAAAATATGATGTTAGGTCTTTTTTTTTTTACTAAGGTGTCACCACTTATCAAGGCCCAAAGGCCATTCGAGGATAAGGGTTAAATGAGCGTCAGGTGGCCGGTGGGACAACACCGTGATCATTGGTAATGGTAGAAAATTGGGCAGAATTTGATTATTTAAGAGGACGGCCCAATAAGAATTTGTTTACATTGGACTACATTGGACTACATTGTTGTTGTCAGCTGGGAAGCAGCCCTGCGGTATTGTGTTCCACAGACGGATAGTTCTAGGAAAGAAACTTTGCTCATGGAAGTTTCGTTTAGTTTTGAGAGAGAGAGAAGGAGGGGAGTTATTGACAGTGGTTGTAACTAAACGAGTTTTTGTGACTGTTTTACAGGGGGGTCATAGATTGAAGCTCAGCCGAGCACCTGCCATGAAAATAACGATAGTAGAGAAAGACCAGCAACATCTCTTCTGTGAGAAATAGGTAGTAGGGAGGAGAAGGCATCGGCCACTAGATTTTGAAGTTGATTTTGTACCCTGTCAAGTTTACATGGGTGTACTTTTCTTTAATGTCATACACAGCTAGAGTACGCGTTCATGCCAGTCACGGATACGTCCTCGACAATCAGCCCGACTGTGACTTTTTTTGCTGTCGGGCTGAGGTATGGTTAGTGTTCAGTCTTAGGAAGTCCACCCTCACAGGCTTTACCTTCTCGTCGAGAAGGGATTAGTTTATTGACCATCGTCTGAGGTGCCCCTACCGGGGAATGCCGACGGGGCTGCTAAGGTATTTTAGTATGCCAGAGTACGTTATCCTAGTGTGCTGGTGTTAAGCTTTGAGGAGTAGTGCGTAACATCGTGGTAGACTATGAGTCACGAAGACATAGAAGAAAAGACAAGAATAGAATGGGGTAACAATAATACGTGCGTATTGCACAACTTTTATTCTCGGAATGAAGATAAAATTTTGAAAGAACAAATTTGGCGCCTAATTTTCATGTCATGTGATACCTCTGCAGCGCAGTAATTATCACGTAGTGCGGTGATCAGGTCGATGGCCTTATCACCACTTGGTTGAGTGGAACTATATTCAGTTGCCAATCCAACAGCTCGCTTTTCAAAAATACACATGAAATTGTGAATTTATCTAAAAGAAAAAAAATTAGCTAAAATGTTATTCTCTCTCCCCCCCCCTCCCCCCTCCGCTCCTGCTATGAATGGAAAAATAAAAATGACATTTTATATTTTTGTCGTGCGATGACACGTGAACACACCATGGAAATACATGGGGAAAACTATTATTAGTAAAATGACCCCTCCCTCTAAAGAAAATGTATTTAGTTAGTTATAAATATTTTCCACGTATTTCCATAGGCCTAGTGTTTACGTGTAATCGCACGACAAAAAATAGTTATCTGTTCTGTTCTATCCTATGTGGTCAAGAACTGGATAATAATTTTACATTAAATTATTAACGTAAAATGATCACCCAGTTCTTGACCACGTAGGATAGAACAGAACGAGTAACCATTTTTTTGTTTACTCCCCCCCCCCCCCGATAATCGTTATTCGTTCTATCCTACGTTATGTGATTGATCAACAACACTTTCTGATTGGTCACTGATCAGTAAGTGTTTGATCATTTTACGTTATATTTATATAGTCAAGTGAACTCCACTCTAAAGTGTAAAACATTTTTATTTATTTTCTTCTTTTTTTCAGGCGTTTTCAGTGCGGGCATAAAATAATAAATAAATAATAAAATTCAATTTTTTCAGCGTGGAGGCAAACGCTAAAAAATAAGTTGTTTTGAACTTCCAACTTAAATAATTTCATTGTTGTGAAAATAATTGTCGACATTGAAAGTGACCTGTATTTCTTCCATTCTCCAACATATCTTCGTGTTTTTTCTCATCTAATTTAATTAAGTCATTTGTTAAATTAAGTCTTAAGTTTCCTTCTTTCGGTTTTGGCCTTTTGGCCAAGATCAAAGTGTAGTATCTGTTCCGATGGATACTGCACCCCATAGACTGGTATTGTCTTGGCCTTCGGGGCTTGATTTACGCCGGTCTATGGGGCTGTCCTGTGCAGTTCCTTCTCACCCTTTGAGAAGGGGTTAGTTTATTGCTAATCGCCTGTGGCACCTCTACCGGGGACTGCCGACGGGACTGCCCAGGCAATTTTTTAAAGGCCCAAGTATTCTTCCTCTAGAGTGCGCAATTCCCACTTTCCGACCTTGTGTCACATTCTACTCTGTGGGAAGTAGATAAATAGGGCAGAATGATTTAAGTAAACAAACAAAATACGAAAGACTTATTTATAACCTTCTTTTTTTTTTTAGAGAACTATAGCCCCCCCCCCCCCACCCCTATTAGTACTTAATACTAAATTGATTTGGCAAATGTTGAGATCGACGGTCTAAACAAAATGCGATAAACAATTGTGTATAGGTGATAAAAATGGTTTTATATTTTTTGAATTTTGAATTAAAATCTATTTAGTATTACGCATGTAATCTGAAGAAAAACACATTTGAAATGTGTAAATATGCTAGAATAATCGAGATTTTAACAAAATGGAGTCTTACTAAAACCAGAAGTAGTGTATTTGGTAGGTACGTGCAAAAATGGCCGTCTCTTGTACGGACTATGCTTATTAAAAAGCGCTTATCATTAATTATTTAATTAGTTTCTGTGTAAACTTTGATTGTGTTTGAAAGATAAAAGCCTAAACTTAATCTCTAAACGAAAAAAACTGCATATTTATGTGTGAAAAATAAATTATAATGAAATATGTAATCACGGCGGCTAAAAAAAACAAAAATTCAGTGAACTTTGAACTTTGAAAAAATTACTTGTAAAAATCCCTTGAAAGATAAATATAAGTTTTGGGAACTATTTCAAAGATAATTATTAAATTAAAGTCATAAGACACTGAATTTTAAAAAAAAATCCCACGTTTTACTAAAAATTAGCCAAAAGTCATAAATTAGTAAAATCCGACATCAGTTAATCGGAAAACGACTTTGTTTACCAATTGACTATCACTATGCAAAATATACGGAAGACAAAAATATCATAATTTATCATTTTTAACTTTATATATAAAAATGGTTTTGTAATAGTTTATAGAAGTTGAAAAAATATTAAATTTCTTTATTCTTTTTAAGGGTATAAACAAATTTAAGTACCCTTATGTACCCTTATTTTGTTATAATAAAAAAGGAAATGCTTATTTAATTAAAATATTTGTGAATGTACGCAATTAAGATCTTATTTTAGTTTTAACTAAAAAGGTTCATATTTAACTTGGTATTAGTTTTTAATTTAGTAATACTCTGACATTATTGATGACGTCTGTTTACCAATGTTTTTCCTTAGAATTTGAAATAAAACTTTTTTAAATGTTAAAAATTATTTTTACATTACGAACTGTGTAAATTTTATCAATTTTTTTTACATGATTTAAAACTTTAGATACTCGATTTATTTAACCCTGACTACACTGACAATTTATTCATTGAAAAAAAAAAAATTAAAACAGTTATTTATTGATAAATAAAATTTTTGAAAGAAAATGTCATGTTTTAATTCTCTTTATTTATATATAAATATAAATATATAAATAATTGTTTTTAACTTCTTAAATATTTATTAATGAAAAAAGACAAAACAAATGCAAATCTTTTCCAATAATTGACAGTGAATTGTGAAATTAACGAAATTGTTGAATCTCTAAAAATAAAATTTTGAGGGCGGTGTAAAAGTGAGTGGTTGTTGGAAGGCTAATCCCACCTGTTTATTACAGAACGGGGCTACCATACCAATCAAAGTACATCGTTAGTAGAAATTATCCAATTTTTAAAATTCTTTTTTTCGTTAAGTTTCTGGGTCTCAAATTTGTCAATTTTGGGTTTATTTTCAAGATTATAAAAAAAATTTCTTGCGCTGATGATGCCACGTTCATGTATGAAAGGGAAATATAATTATGTCGCATTTTTTATTTTTCCAGAAACTCTAATCATTAAAATCACATGAAATATTTTTTGCAATTATATTATTTTTTTGGTGAAAATATTGATTAAGCAATGCTTTATTCAATAATAATATTGCTAATTCAAAAAATTAATTTTTCTTCGAGTTATACTGATTTTGTTAACAAGGTATTTAGGGGCCTTTTTCGTAATATATAAAAAATATTTAAAAATTATTTTTAATTGTTAACATCTACAATGCTTTATTTTCATAAAAAACAAAAAAAATTAATGCATTTTTTTAAATTAATATATAAAAATATAACTTTAGTAAAGGTGTATTTTGTTTTTAAAAAATAATACATTTTCACTAAGATTTAAAAAAAAAAATAATGGTTTCATTATATTCCATGATTGTTGATTAATAAATATTGAAAATCTCATTAAAATTGGTTGATTTTCTGAATTTAAGTGAATTTTTAAGTGAAGTGTGGGAGGGGGGGGGGGGTCAAAAATGTTTTTACATTTTGGGAATCGGCCATTGATTTATCCAAATTTTTTAAGAAAATGTTTAGACAGTCGATCTCACCATTTGCCGTTAATATCTTCACAAAAAGTATGAGATAAAAAAAATCGCTTTTATTTTGTTTTATTTTTCAAACAAAACCAGTAAACGTGAAGTTTAGATGATGGGTAATCTTTTTCGAAAAGGCGATATACAGTAGCTCAGGAATTGTAATAATAAAAAAAATGATTATGTCATGCTGAATATATTGGAGTTAAAATCAATTTAGTATTACGTATGAAATTGAAGGAAAAAAAACAACACTTTTTAAATTAGTAAATATGCTAGTATTATCGGCTTATTCCCAAAATGACATGTTTCATTGGATAGACGGTAGTCGCTAAAAACGGAATCGGAACTAGATCCAATTAAAAGTAGTAGTCTTTTAGTGACTTATATAAAAATAATTTATTTAAAACAGTTAAAATCTATTAATAATAGAGATTATGTATCTGTCTGAAGGCGAAAATATACTATTAGTTTTGATCACTCTCTTTTTATATCTACTTATCAGCTCCTATATATACCCATTCCAAAACTTCCCTAAAAATCAGACATCTTTCTGATTTACATAATTAATTTGTTTTAAAGCTTCTAATAAATTAATATTCACAAATATACCCTCATGATGGGTCTTTTTCAGATTTCCAGATGTATTTAAAATATTTTCCTCGATAATAATAATCTTAAATAAAATTATAAATAGAATTAATTTATGGTATTGTTTTTTGTTTAATCTATATAATTGAGTTACGTAACTAAATTAGATTGTAATGGAATATGATGGAACAGCTGGCGTCCACACCAATATTTGGTTACCCGGCCTCTAATTATTAAGTATGACGTTCTATTTCGAATGTACAGAAAGTTCTATTTCAAGAAAGAAAAAGAGAGAGAGAGAGAGAGAGAGAGAGAGAGGGAGGGAGCGAGAGAGATAGACACAAGACAGGGGCACGTTATTTTATTAATAACATCTAAACAACATATTCTTTGAGATTTATCATACGAGTCGCTCAAAAATGATATATTTACTTTGATTTTTTTTTATTAAAACGTTTTTTTTTAAAATCCTATTAGAAATTATGTTTTAAAGCACAAATTTATTGAATCAAATTGTTTAATTTAAAAAAATAATTGATTTAAAAATTACTAATTTTTTGTAATAAAAAAACACATTTTACTGTGTAATTAAATATTAAATAACTAAATTTAGAATCGTGTTCACTGTATTTTACTTTTTTAATTGTTGATTTTATTTTAGGTACACTTTTTATTTTCGGTTTGACAACCTTCAAATATTATTATCTTTTTACGACCTTAAGGGAGTTTAGGATTTTTTTGTTTTACATTTTACACCGTAAAGGGTAAATTTTGTTTAAAAACAATGTTTTTATTATTCCATGTTTTATTTATTAAAATAAAGGATGGGGTGATTTTCTTTTTTATTTTGTAAAAATAAACAAACACATTTTACTGAGCAATTAAATAAGACAACTAGCAAAAATAATAATAATAATAATATTTGTTTCAAAACATAATTCTTGTGTTTTCTCTTTTAAATGTATTTCTTGTCGTTGCACTCGCCCCTTTTTATCGAGCATGCCGCCATATTGGTAATAAGCTGATGTACTAATTTAAAAAGTGTAAAAAAGTGTTTTTTCTCCTATTAGTACGTAATAATAAATTGATTTTAAGGCCATTATGTTCAGCACATTCGAACCACAGGCCAAAGATTCAAACCGGACCATCTATCCAATAGAAATGATCCGGAAGTGAACAATTACCACTCCCGACACCAAACCAATATAGTTGATTTTGATCCTCATAATTGTTTTGTAACGTGCAGATGCCTTTTATTGAGGTAACGAGAGTCAGCTAAATAGTTGCCAAACTCCTGGATGGAGAGTCTGGGCAATTCGATGTAGCACTCCTGGAAGTGCTCCCGAAATCCCTTAAAATGTTATGAGTCCATATGAGAGTGCATTTATCCAAGTTATCGACTTTCTGAATGTATCTATCCAAACTGCGACAGAGCTCTTCCCTACGCTTATCTGTGTCGAAATTCACAGCTTTATTAGATACTTTCTTTCTTAACCCTGATAACATGCACTAACCTTGCATTACAGGCTGTTTGAAGATACTTGCTTCCTGACCTAAAATGCATCAAACATTGATGTTATTGGGTTTTTTTCCTTTCCCTTTGCAAAACTCAATCATGTTCTGCAAAGCCAAAAACAAAAACAACTATTTTCCTCTAAAAAACAGCCACACCATAAATAAATATTTGAAGATATAAAGAACTTGAAGCATAAAAACTTTTACAAAAATTACCGGATTTGGCATTAAATAGCCCAAAAAGGGTCTGTTGCTTGTAGTATTGTTGGAGTCTTTTCCAGCTTGGGTGTGGTTATTCTCAAAGAGTAATGTCTTCTAGAAATATCAATAATCATCCTACCTATAGAATTATATTTGACAACTTTATTTGGCATCAAATAACCCACAGATGGTTGATATGCCGTAAACCAAACCAAACGAAACCTCCAACCACCACCCAAGCCAGTTGATCTTCTAAGTGCTTCTTCATCTTGGCCCAGTACAAGATGCTGACCATCTTCTAATCTTAGCTTTTAAACTAACCCACCACTTACTCCCAGTAACAACTCCCACTAGAGCTGGCTGAATAAGGGATTCTAGCTTTTCTTGAAAGTCACATATCTTTAGCGGAAAGGTATTCAACTTCCAGTACCCAGCTCGTCTAGGTTTATTTCTTAACTGCAAACAAGCTATAATCAATTTATGATCCAATTGTCCTAACTAGTGAAACGTAGGGCATTATATAAAATTTACATCATTTCTTCTAACTAGAATCCTATTCAAATATGTATTTAAACGGTGATCAGCTGAAACGCCCAATCTTTTACAGCAACATCGGTGACAACCAGCCTGCCATCCATGTCTGTATGGACAAGGTGCGTTTCCCATATGCTGAGAAAACATCAAAGTCTCCAGTCAGCACTTAAGAATCACCAGACGAAACATAATGGGTCTCCTCAATTGCAAGTACAAGAGACAAGAAATCGCTCTGATAATGAACAGCAGGATTTTGAGACTTCATGCCCCTTGCATTCAGGCTAGCCAGATACGAGGCCATGATCACACGGGCCTAAAATCCCTTGTGGGCGAGGACATCCAGAGGAAATGTTAGTTTTAAAACCCTATAGAAACAATGACCATATAAGAGCATCCTTCCTTTGCACATGACCTCAGTTTAATTGAGAGAAGGGTGATCCCCTCCACAAACTTCATTTCCATAATCACTCTCTATGTGGCGTCCATATACATTTTGTGCAGTTGCATTGCTTTGGTCATATAAAGCCTGTCAGCATGGGGGCATCAAGGAAGTTCTTAGTGGTTGTTTACTTCCAAGTGCAGGACCCGGCTTAGAAGCTGCAACAGCTTGATGTTACTACTGTGCCACACTAACAAGTTCGCTCCTGCATGTAGAGGATCTGTTTCACAAATCCCAAGGTAAGAAGGGAGTTTCCGGGTTTTCTAATTTCTTATTTTTGGAGGGGGACACCGAATAGCATCTTATCCACTGACCCTGTCTCAACTCCTCTATCTCTGGTTTGAGAGCCAAGCAAGTCTGAACGGGTGGCAACAGAGGTAAGGGATGTTTATGCTCCTTCAGTCGATGCTGGGATTTAGGGGGTGGTCAGCATTAGCTGTCATGTAGACATCGGGAGGGAAGTGGGTCTTGGCCTCCTTTGTTTTACTCTTCTCTGCAGACATTTTAGTCTTTTCCTCACTCTCTTCTTCAACTGAGCCAGAGTCTTTTATTATCGTGAAGGTTCCTTCTTCATGTCTGAGCTCCCCTTCTGATTCTGAAGAAGAGACCGGATGTTTTCTTTTAACTGCAGCCATCATCGTTGTTGCTGTTTATGATGTTGACGGCCACAGTTGTAGCGCCTCCTCGGCTAACTTATTTGGTTTTGTTAGCCATGGACCATTTTGGCGTCTTGGGGGGACTGCTGAGACTTTACTGGAGCTCCCGGTTTGTGGAAACAGGGATGGAGTAGACGTATTCCAAACTTCCTTCATGGTTATTCTGCTTTTTGGGGTTGAAACGGGGCGAGCAGCTGGTGCTGTATCAGCAACAAGTTTTGGAACATATATATCCCTGCTGCTATCAGTGCCAACAATGTAGACGTCTTTTCTCTACGATCACTGACAGGTTCCAGTATTCATATCTGAGCAGTGCCAGACATATATTGATGTTTTGAGGACCACACACATGGATGATCAGCTCTCTGTATTGGTATGGTGACAACTGCCACTGGGGTTTCCATTCTGTTCATTTAGCTGGCACTGGCATCTGTTGTTGTCCAGCCAGGATAGAAGTTGCTGCTGTTCACATATGCTGACAGTGATGTCTGGATACTCAGAGGACGAATCTGTATTGTTTCCAAGAGGAAGGGCCAATCCACATTTAGACGGCCTGTTCCCATCTCCTGGACTGTTTGGCTAGTTATCGTTGATGGCAGCACCCATAGCTCCCTTTTTAAAAGTCAATGCAACCCCTTTCTGAATCACAATCTTGAGGATTAATCTTAAAGCTGGAGATGCATTTCCTCACCCTCTGACAAGTTACTTTAAGTCATTTATTATGTTGCATATTGTTTTTAGTATTAAAAAATGAAAACTCAAAAAAAGGTTTTAAAACATATGAATAGGGATAAAATAGTGATCAATGTCAATAACATTAATGAAGAAATAAGTTGATTAGCAAAAAATCAAAAACAGCAATAATTTCCTAGTTTAAAGGTTCTTATACCTTTAAACTAGGAAATTACTGCTGTTTTTGATTTTTTGCTAATGTATAATTACTGCTGTTTTTGATTTTTTGCTAATGTATAATTAATTAAAGGCTTTTTTTTTAGATAAAAAATAATAATTATTATCATTATTATTGATATAATAATAATAATAATTATTATTATTGTCTCGAAAGATGGTAAAGTTAAGGTCATCAATCATTTTCAAAGAAATGAAATTATTTAAGTAACGAATTAATTCAAACGAAAGGGTTCGCCATTATGCAATTTTTTTTAAAGTGGTAAATTCAGAAAAAATGAAAACATTCTTTTAAAGTTTTACCCTTTAAAAGAAACGATATCCTGTCCTTAACTAGAAAACTATGAACTTGAGTTATGTGCCCTTAGCCCTGTTCTCGACCTGTTTTTTGGGGGATCGAGTTTTTATTTGCTATAACTTAGTGCTTTTACTGTTATTCTTTTGGGTGCCGTTTTGACTTCTTATCTACGTGTCATGAATCTACTTTGGTATGATATCTACACTTTGTTATGTGATTTACATCTCTTATTGCAATCAACACGGTACAAGAGTAAGGAAAACACTTCTCCTAAGTGGTTTCCAAAGAATGTGTGGTTACCGAGCCTGGAAATAAACCTAACCCGTAACCCTAATGATCATGGCTTGACGCGAAGATCTGTATATTGAAAGAAATGAGAGACGTACATTGTAGATATTTTTTCTTGTAGATATCAAGCCAAAGTAAACTTTAAACTAAAACATGGTTCAAGTACAAATAAGTTTGAGAGTAATTCCGAAACCAATTTCATACTCAATACTTTAGGTGACTGAACTAGGAATACAAAAAAAAAAAAAGACTCCATGGCTTTCGAGAATGCTATGTTTTTGTTGTTCATTAGCTTTGCTTTCAATAATGACCTTTCCCAACCGCCTCTATTGTGATGATGAAATGCGGTCTTCTAGATCTGCGGACGAAAACGTATATACCAAAATGATGAAGTAAGAAGCACCAAATGTCGGAGTATTCCGAAAGAAGGAAGCAGAACCAGGAAGAACAAGACGCGGTGCCGAGTAGCACATTTTCGGCCATTCTTTATTTCCGCACTTGCAACCATTTTCTTCTTTCTGTACTCGTGCCAAAATATAATCGGTCAATTTTATGCGAATTATTGGGCAACGCCCTTCTTCTTTTCCAGAATGGCAGTTTAATGGTTCGTTTTCATTTTTCTCCTCTTCATTTTTCAACACTAAGAGAATTGTTTGCAGGATAATGGGTAGAGGGTAGGAGTGGGGGCTTGCATTGTGATTTGGCACTTCTAATCTTTCTGACCCTCGCTCCATCTCTAACCACAATACCAATTCTCAATTACAACTTACTGTTCGCATTGTTCTTTTTTTTCTTCCTTGAAACCAGAAAGGCACTTAATAGAGAGTGCATACCTCCGCCACCAATGCCTATATCAACTTCCTTTTTTCAGTCAGTTCCTATCTAAAATCAATCTCATACTGTGTAACTATAATTTAACTTTGGCCGGCGTTACATTAACAACATTGACCGTATCTATAGGAGCTTATCTTTGCATGGACTGTAAGACCAACTCCTATAATATGTTGTAAAAACAAAGTCGTCATATGAAAGGAAAACAAAGCCCTTCTATAAATAGCAATGTATATATTTATTTAAGTTACCTACACCGTAGGGTGTAGGTTGCTAGAAGTTAATCAATGAAGAAAGGAATTAAAGTAATAAGGTTCGGCTGCCAAAAGTATTTTCTTAGAGTGGTATATCTTCAAATGAAGATAGCCTCGCTTAAATGTCCAGTTGACAGAAGCAAGAGAAAGGGCGCCTTTCTTTGTGGGTGCCGGGAAGTTCTTTTTGACTGCTGTCTAATTTCCTAAGGGTCTGGAAGTAGTCCTTCAAAGGTTCAATTGAAATTAATATGCCCAGGAGTCTGATTAGTCGTCTGTGTGACCTAACCACCTCACAGAGCTGCTCTCTGTGAGAGAAAAGAAATGTTAATGTTTACGACTGCTGCATATCCCCAGCACTCGGGAGCGTTACATTTCACCACTGTGTAATCTAACAGGGTTAACATTTATATAATACTAATTAGAATACTTGTCATTGCCTTGGAATAAATGAAGAACACTGTGCCTTTCTGCCATTAGCCGATAACAAGATATTACATTTTTTATTTCTTATATATATATATATATATATACATATATATAATTTTTTATTCTACTTTATTTATTCTGTATTTAAATTACTATATACTATATATTATTATAATTATTGTTCAGTAAAATGTGTTTGTTTGTTTGTTTTTTACAAAAAAAAAAAAGAACGAAAATCACCCCATCCTTTATTTTAATAAATAAAACACTGAATAATAAAAACATAGTTTTTAAACAAAATAGACCCTTTATGGTGTAAAATGTAAAAAAAAATCCTAAACTCACTTAATGTCGTAAAATGATAATAATATTTGAAGTTTGTCAAATCGAAAAAAAAGGTGTACTCAAATTAAAACCAACAATTAAAAAAATAAAATACAGTGAACACGATTCTAAATTCAGATATTTAATTGCTCAGTAAAATGTGTTCGTTTTTTTTTACAAAAAATTAGTAATTTTTAAATCAATTATTTTTTAAATTAAACAATTTGATTCAATAAAGTTGTGCTTTAAAACATAATTTCTAATAAGATTTAAAAAAAAAAGAACCAAGACGTTTTAATATAAAAATCAAAGTAAATATAGCATTTTTGAGCGACTCGTACGATAAATCTCAGAGAATATGTTGTTTAGATGTTATTAATCAAATAACGCGCCCCTGTCTTGTGCCCATCTCTCTCTTTCTTGAAATAGAACTTTCTGTGCATTCGAAATAGAACGTTATACTTAATAACTAGAGGCCGGGTAACCAAATATTGGAGTGTACGTCGGCTGTTCAATCATATTCCATTACAATCTAATTTAGTTACGTAACTCAATTATATAGATTAAACAAAAAACAATACCTTAAATTAATTCTATTTATAATTTTATTTAAGATTATTATTATCGAGGAAAATATTTTAAATACATCTGAAAATCTGAAAAAGACCCATCATGAGTGTATATTTGTGAATATTAATTTATTAGAAACTTTAAAACAAATTAATTATGTAAATTTGAAAGACATCTGATTTTTGGGGAAGTTTTGGAATGGGTATATATATAGGAGCTGATAAGTAGATATAAAAAGAGAGTGATTAAAACTAATAATATATTTTCGCCTTCAGACAGATACATAATCTCTATTATTATTATTATTATTATCATTATTATTATTATCATTATTATTATTATCATCATTATTATCATTTTTGATGTTATAAATAGAGTAGTATAAAATTATATAAGAGGTTCTGTTTCCTGTAATAACTGATATATATATATATACATATATATATATATATATATATATATATATATATATATTAAATAATACTAGAATTTTATGTTTTTTTTTGCCTAACTTTTATATTTGTGATGTTATGAGGGACACTGAAGAAGAGACTTTTGGAATCATCTAAAATATAATGCAAAATAAGATATTGCAAATCGTTTTAGAAACGATCGTACATCAATTATTTGTTGTGTTTGAATTCTTGAAACTGATATAAATAATGTGCTAATTTTATTTATCTCAACTTACTTTAATTCTTAGGGACAGTGATGGTGGGATAAGTTTCGCCCGGTGAATTGTTTTTTTTTCACTGTTTATTCTCCATTTTTCTTGGAGTTTCAACTGCTGAAAGGTGCTGATGATTCGAACGGACAATAACAAGACGGTTTCTAACTCAGAGACCATTTGTCCAGAACGATGAAACCACGGTACACCAAGCAGACACTCTAATATATAGTTTTTAAATAAAATACTTTTTATATATAAATACTAGCAGGAAGACCCGACGTTGCCTGGGATTGAATGAGGATCACTGCCATGTACTTTTTTACTATGCTAATAACACCATATTACTTTCTTTGTTTTTATTGCCTCCTCCCTCCGTTTCGCCCCCCCCCCCCAATATAGTTGGAAGAAGCTGAAACGTTGGAAAACTACCTGAATTAGTGTGTTATACATATGGTTTAAATGTCATTAAAATCGGATACACCTATGTGAAGTTTTAAGAAAGTTCTGTCCCCATGGGTCCCTTAGAGGTTGAGGCATTCGTCACATAGAGGGTAACGTAGGAATTCAGGACAACTTCCATTGTCTTCCACATAAAATTTTATACATATGAGTTTAAGCCGTTTGAAGTGTTGTGCAGAGTGATATCTTACTTAGCCGACATTTACAAAATAAAATGTGCCTCATGTCCGATGTTTTATGTCGGTGAAATGGCCAAAAATATAAAATCCCGCATTTACGAACACAAACAGGACCTCAAACACAACAATCCCACTAACGCACTAGTCATACACAGGAACATTTTTACCCACAATTTTGACTTTAAAAACTGCACCCTCCTCAAGACCGAATACTTTCTTCCACGTCGCAAGTGCATCGAAAGCGCTGTAATACTTCTTTCATCACCATCTAACATAAACCTTAGACTCAAATCTTATTTTTAAGAAAACATCTGGCAAAAAACCGTACTGAAACAATACAATATATCTCGCCGCAGCATTACAAACTCTGAGCCCAGTTAAAGTAACTATTCATTTCAGACCCCCTCACGACATATCAAAGTAATCAAAAATAAGTTGTTTTGAACTAACGTTGGTCGTTAAAATGGAAAACCTTTAGCAAGAGTATTAACAAAAACTATTGGTTTCAAGCACGCACAGTTAGATCGTAAATTGATGTACTTGGAGTGTACTACATGCCCCTTGTACGTACCAGAAAAGTATCGCCCACCTTAAGTATAGACATTATAGTTATAATCTCAAACGTCATACATCTTGTGTAATTTGGATTATTCGGATTATTGTTTTCATCTTGATTCAGAAACATAATACATCTTACATCACTTTAATAAGTTTTATAAACAGAGGGTTCATCTTTATCATTAACAAACTTACTAACAGCGCTCCATGCAAACTTTACAAGTTAAGTCTTTACGAATTTAACAACTTAAGATGATATTATTATTATTATTATTATTATTATTATTATTATTATTATTATTATTATTATTATTTGTACTCACTAGGAATTATCACACAGGCCATCGTCAGTGATTGCTCACCGACAACAACCGGTAATGTTTCCTGGAGTCTGAGTGACAACAAGCCTCCCCAGATTTCCAGTACTCTCCACCTCTTTTCGATAACCACTGCAAATGACCTTGTGGTATCGCAATGGCTGCATACCATTGATTTATCGCTAGTAAGAACCATTGGTTTTCTCTAAGATTTGGGTGGCAATAAACCTCCCCAAGGTCCCAGCACTTTCCGCACTATTCCAGTGGAGGTCTGGTTTGTACGGCCCCCTCCTCGGTCTTCTCATCCTCCTTGACCCTCTACAAATATTTTGTGTGGTGTCAGCCTAGGCTGGCGCCAGTTTTTTTTTTGGGGGGGGGGGCGCAGGTTATGATGTTCTTGCAGTTTCTGTTCATGCAGTGATGTTTTTCATGTGGTTTTGTTTTCTTCTTGTACTTCCATGTGACTGGTTACCATTCATAGCTTATGTGGGTTGGTTTCCGCATTCAAGATTTTCCTTAAGATTGCAGCTGTTTTGATCATTGCCATCCTTTGTATGGTCTCAGTGATCCCTTTGATTCCAATTTCTACCAGTTTTTCCTCCAGTTTTTTTACTGTTCCCAGTCCTCCTACAATTATTAGTACTATACTGACTTTCTTCATGCTTCATATTCCTTTCAGCTCTCTGGCAAGTTCCGTGTATTTGCTTCGTTTTTCTGTCTCTTTGATCTTCATTCGGTGATCTGTTGGAACGGCGAAGTCTAGATTTTGCAAGATTTTTCCTTCTTGTCGATTATTATAACATCCGGTCCCATTACTTGTATAAATTTGTCTGTTTGTACATCCATATCCCAGAAGATTTTGTGGCTTTCGTTTTCCAGTACTGTTTCTGGTTTATGTTTGTACCACTTGTCTGCGTATTCGAAATTCATTGGTTGCACACTTCCCAGTGTACTGCTTTCCCCATGCACTCATGCCTGTTCTTGTATTCTTTTGGGGCTAGTTTGCTGCAGTCACTTATTATATGATTTACAGTTTCGTCTCTTTGTCCACACAGTCTGCATTTACTGTTTTCCTTGGTTTTATCTATTTTAGCTTTCATGTAATTTGTCCTGATCGCATTGTTCTGTGCAGCCATCAGTAAAGATTCCGTTTCTCTGTTCAGGTGTCCTTTTCTTAGCCATGCCCAGCTATTTTCGTTGTTTCATCTCTTGGCAGTCTTCTGAAGCGTTCATGTAGTGTTTTTCTTCCCACTTTTCTTTTCTTGTTTTGCTTCTGGTTTCGATGCTTCCCGAGTTGCTCGTTGGAACAGTGTCTCTTGCTGCGGTGATTAGCCTTTCCGTGTTCTCAGTTATGTATTTCTCCAGCTCTTTTTTGTGTGTCTTCCACACAATCTTTTATACTTACCAGTCCTTTTCCCCCTTCGTTTCTTTTCATGTAGAGTCTGTCAGTATCGTCTTTTGGGTGTAGTGCATGGTGGATGGTCATTAATTTTCTAGTTCTCTGATCAAGATGCCTGAGTACTTCTTTAGTCCAGCCTATGAATGGCCCAGAGTATCGTATTAGTGATACTGTCCAGGTGTTTATTCCTTTATTATTATTATTATTATTATTATTATTAAGAAAACAATTTTAATAAGTAAGCAATAGGCAAACCTACAATGTTTAATCAGGGCCGGTTTTAAGCCGATTTGACCAATTTTATCAAATTAAGCCCCATACCTGAAAAGTCCGCTGTAGCAGCAGGGCCCTTTTTATCATATGCGAGACAAAATGCTACTGAAAAATTTAAAATGAATAAGATATTCTTGCTCGTAATATTAATTTATTTTGTACTAGCTTTGCAATGTTCACTACTCGAAATACATCAAACATTAATTTAAAATAATAGACATTTCATTCATAACTTTGTTGTAAACACGACATAAAATCTTTCTCATTTGTTCATATAGATAAGAGTTTGATGATTTCGATACGATTTTTTCAATCTTTTAAATGTGACCTTAAAGAAAAGAAAGGACAAGAAATCAATTTACCCGTTTACTCGCAATTTAGAAATAGATCGCAACTTGTTGTAAATAAAGTCGTTCCCGCTAAAGAAAGGATCATTTGAACATAAATTCTAAACATTTCTCCAGGAAATAAAACAATATTGCGAAACAGAACTATTTGTTATATTAAAATTAAAACAATCGTTGAATTAAAAAGCAATAACAAATAATAGTTAATTAATAAAATGTCCCTTCTCAAAACGAATATTTTCAAATTAGTTAACCTTGCGACTTATATCGCATATATATGAGCAGTATAAAAAATGGTCTGTCTATTGTGTAAAATTGAATTAACTTTGAATAGGGCGTTTTTATTTTACCGTTAGTGCGAAAAATGGGCCCAATTTTTTGCATTTATTCAATTAGATGATGAATTAATGATAAATTATCGTTATGTCACTTCTATCAACAATTGAAATCGTATTCCTATCATTATAAACTAAATGGTAGAATTCGTCTGAGTGTTTCAATTACTTACGATCAAAAATGTATTTGCGATCACAAGAGAGACTTAACAATTTGCCAATGCTTTCTATAATAAAAAAAGAGATTGCCAAAGCCATTGATTTTGAAAAGGTTTTGCAAATAAAAAAGATTAGAAAAAGAGTATATTTGTAATTGCTTTTCTTTATATTAAAAGTAAAATAAAACTTTTCATATTACCTTTCAAAATGTTATTATATCAAGCATTTAATGTTTATTCGTTTTTTGTTGGTTTGTGTGTGTGTGCTTTTTTAAATATGAAATCTCAACCTCCATAAACTCCACTATGTAGAGTAAGGGCCCTACTGTCAGTTTTTAAATTGGGCCCTATAATTCCTAGCACCGGGCATGCTCATAATAAAAGATAAAATAAAAAAAAAAAAACTCGTAAAATGAAAATAATTCAACGTAATTTTGCTATATTATCAAGAAAAGCTGAAAATAGAACTTATGAATTTGTTTTAGTTTTAACTAGTTTTAAATGTTGACTATATTGCTGAAATTAGTAACTAGTCTATAGCCTGTTGGTGCATGTTTAAAATGTAACCCTTAGCTGCCTCTCTTGTGTATCCTCCAACATATTCGTGGATGACGAGGAAACCATCATCTCTGTAAATACGAATATTTTTCTCGTTGATTATTTATGGAAGCTTATTAATATATATTCCTGTTAATTCAGATACCAACACCATCGTAGCACCCCACTGCCACATCAAAGTTTGTGGTTTGGCTTGTTTTATCTATATATTACTTCTATGGTACAACACTGATTTTATACAATGTTTTATTATGTGTATATCATTGCCAGTAATATGTACATATTGCTTAACGAATTCTAATAAATTATATAGTATATTTTCTTTAATTGAAAAGGGTAAAAGTATTTTATATCGACTTATTTAAATGTACATTTTTGTTATTAATATCGATAAACAATTTTATTGATTGTAACTTTGCCATTTTTCCATTGATTCAAAGTAGTCGGATTTTCACATTTATACCACGACAGCAGTGCATCTGACAAATCAATATTTGAGCCATTTTTATTTGTTTAATGTTGGCGCATGTTGTTAAGAACAATACATTTTTAATTCGATTTAATTATTTTGCAAACACAATTTATCTTGCTCGAAACTTTATTTCGTAGGGAAGCCATCGCTTTTTTCAGCAGCAGATGCAAATTACAAATGGAAGTCATTTATGCTATCAGCAGCAAATTTCGCTTATAATAATACTCATGCATTCTTTCATTTATTGCTGATAAACAACTTTTGAATAACATTATATTTTAATTCTAAAAGAAACTGATGTGGAAACAAATAAGTAAAATCCGAAAACTTTAAAATTTCAATGTCATATTAGGCCACGTAACACGTATTCCCAAGACGGTGTATACAGAAAAACACCTCACATTTGACAATCAATACTTTGTTTCCATTACCTATATACGGACTATCAGTTTTATTTTGGGTAAGACATTTTTTATTATTAACTAGCAATACCTACATCGCGTCACATGAGAGTCATTTTATCATCGTCCTTTTTTTTCATTCCTAGTATGGTGCACTTTCTCTAAGCTGGTTACTCAACCAGATGAATCCTGGTACTGGAATCCAACAAAACCAAGCAAAAACCACCAGAAAACCAAACTATAACATAGATAATCATTTGATTGGGGAGAAAACAATTATTATTCTTCACTGCTTCAATGTTTGAGAAGTAGAGAAGAAGCTTAAATAGACATTCGTATATCTATGCATCTCATAAATAAATTAAGTGAAGAAGGGGCTCCCTTGATCTCTAAGAACTAACTGAAGTAAATTTAAAAAAAAAAGTCCAAGAACTGTTAGAAGTAAGTCATACGTCATCCACTATGACTATGCAATCACTACAGCTACATACTTAGAAAATGCCGCCGTTAAACCTGACATAGAGATATGGGACAAGAGGGAGAGAGTAGTAACCCTAGTTGTATTCAGTGCCCCTAATTATGCCGGCCTAAACAGAGCTGGGAAGGGAGAAGAGAACTAAATACCAAGGTCTAATGTACGGCATACAAAGAAACTGGAACCGTAGGAAGATTTCAATCATACCAGTAATCACAAGAGTCGCTGGACTCATGAAAAAGATGTAAAAAAACTACTTGGCGAATATATCCGGTGAACCAAGTGCAAAAGAGATTCAAACAATTGCACTTTAATAGACGGTTAGAACCCGTAAACGATCTCTCGGTTGGAGTCCCTGAAATAGCAAGTGATTTCTGGAATCCGATAGGATGCTTCTTCTCCAGCAAAAACAAAAAGATAAGAAAATTGAAAAAAGTGAAAACATCAGATAGAACGATATAATGATTCCACGCCTCCTTTTCATTCCGCTTGCTCGATTGTCCTTCCTTTACCATCACCACACCCCATCTTAGTCTTGAACGACCGTCTTACCGTTCTCATACGCATACACATATACACAAACATACATATTCTTTAATAATATTGGCGAAATAGTCAGAGGTATCGAGAAAGAGGTAGGCGTTTACAAGCCCATGAGTCGGCCATTGGTGACCATTTATTGGAGTGCCAATTGTGCACTAGAGGTTACTCTGATGAGGCGTTTTCTGTTTTGCACAGGGTTCGTTCGAGAAATCATCTCAAGATTTTCGTCGCGGTTCCCATTAACTTGTGTCAATCCAGGTCAGCCGCTCCTGCGCAAACAGAAGGAGTACACCTACAATTTAGGACTCGTGGGTGTACGTTGAAATACCTACCTCATTATTTTTACTTTCATTCACTTTATTTACGTCCTTCTCACGGCAGGAAGATGTGACACAAGGCCGGAAGGTGGGAGAAAAACTCAGTGCTCTGGCGGAAGAGCCAGGCTGGCCGCGTCGGCATTCCCCAGTAGGGGCGCTTCGAGCAATTGGCAATACACTATCCCCTTCCCAAAGAGGGGAGGCAAGGCCTGGGAGGGTGGACCTTCTAGGACTACCCAAGACACAATACCTCAATCCGACAGATAAAAGCGACCAAAATGGTCAGCTTATGTTGTGCTGATTGTAGAGAAAGTATTCTTGACTGGTATTTAGGTGGTACAATCATCAACCAACTTTCGCAGACTGAATCATGTTGGAATCCGCTTCTCTTTATGTTTTCTTTTTACCATTTTATTGTTCCAGACTACCTTGACAAAGGGTCGACTGAAAGACGTCTTGGTGAAAATAACATTTTCTTTTCTTCTTCTGTTCATTAGTTTATTTTCTTTTAAACTGGTTGCTAAAAAAAACTTTTGTTTAATCTGAAGAAATAGATTATTTGATCCCCTCTTTTTGTTTTGTTTTAGTAATAAAGGCCTACCTCTTTCTCAATAATTATCGCTCTTTCGACAATATTATTGAAGTATATGTTACAATTTTGTACCTACAAAAATCTATTTAAGCATACATATATACACATGTACACACCCGCATACGCATTCACACTATTTGTAACTGAGGATATACACAAATTCAAACTAGCTGTAACGTTGCCCGGGAGTCTTTTACTTTCATTTTTGTTTCGCTTTCTTTTTCTTTTTTTGACTATGCTGTTTTAGCGATTTTCAAAAATAGTTAACCGAAATAAAAGGTCGAAAGAAACAAATAGGCAACAAATAAAATTATGATAGATTTTACATTACTCTTCAAAATGGCCGACGACAATTTCCGGAATTTGCCGAAGATTTGATTCGTCACCTTCTCTTTCCAATGATCTTTTTCTTTTTCTTTTTCTCTTTCCAATTTCTTGCTTCCATATTTCTTTTTTATTCAGTGTTTTTTTAATCGTACCTTTGAAAGAGAAGACGACGAATCAAATCTTAGGCAAATTTCGGAAATTGTTGTCGGCCATTATAAAAAGTAAGGTAAAATCCATTGTAATTTTATCGGATTATTAAAATGCAATAAAAACATATTAAAATACTTTAAAACGCACAAAAACTTATCAAGGTAGGTAAAAAAGTAACTTTTATTGCCTTTGGTAACATTCATTTGTTGCCTATTTACTTTTTTTTTCACCCTTCTACTATTGTTGAAAATCGCCGCCGTTTGTTTTTACCGAAATTATTTTTAAGTAAGATTTTGAAAGTTACAGTTAATTATTTGATTGTTTGATCATTAAATTAATAATTGAACCAAACTATAACTAATTTTGTTAAGGTAAAGCCAGATATGTTTTTTTATTCGACAATTTTAATGCTTTCAAATTCCTTTAACATTTAGAATGGTCACATTCGTTTATTAACAATTAACAAATGTGTGTGTTTTTTTTTACTATCAACACAATGGTTTACTTGTTTACGAATAAACGGAAATTGTGATGGGTTTAATTTCGTAATAAATTTTTTTTTAAAGATTTTTTTAAAAGTTCGTTTTAATTTTCATAAATATACCTATGTTTATTTTGTGGTTTATAATATCCCTTTCCAATAAAATAAGGAAAATAGTATCACCGTTGTTTTTTCTCATAAAAAGAGTTTCGGATGAGTGAAACATGAATTAAAACGCATTCTGCGTTCCCTGTCCATAAAATAAATAAAGAAAGTGTGCAAAAAAAGAAAATTCCTGAAGAGCACGACATTAATGTGATTCACAAACCAGCTGTGGCGTTAACTCTATACTCGCCCCCTTTACTCGACCTTAACTTGAAGACGTCTAGTAACGAAGTCGTTATTAATTCATAAACAATATACCTTTAGAACGCATGGTTGCAAATACAACAGCTATTTAACTTTATTTTAAGACGGTTTTCTCTTCCGCGTGTAACGGTACCAAAGAAAATTATGTAGCGTTACAACACTAATAATGAGTTCATAACATTACGTTGTGAATTATTCGATCCTAACAGATTTCGTGACCTTGACTTGTCACCTAACTTATTCGCACGTTGTAAAAAAAGAGTCTGTCGCGATTCTTCTTTTTTGCAAAAGTGTTTTTGTTATACCCGTAACAGTTAACATCTATGTTTTTTTAACGCACTAGTAGTAAGCTCAGCCAGCTGTGACGCCTTAGTTCATCGCTCATGCGCACGATACGCCTCTTTACAAAGATATTGGACAGCTCCCCCCAAATCAGCGAATAGATAACAAAAAAAAAACATCAAGCGAGATATTACAAAAATATCCCCTCAATATGGGGTGCTTCCCAATACAGAGATCAACCGTAAGATCAAATAGGAAAACAAATAAAGTAATTTTTTGAGCCTTCCCCCCCCCCCGTATATATTTTCCGTAATTAGAATGTAAGTTTCTTTGAACGTTTAAATATCTGTCTTGTCTATGTTTTATCTTCTCTCTTTTTTGTTCATTTTGTTTTCATTGTTATTTCTTTTTAGATCAATGCCCAAGCCTTTTTATTGTTAGTTTATGTAAGTCTCTTTTTAATTCTTTCTGTGTGTGTGTTTGTTTGAGAAGTACTACTTACAATTTCGCGTTTTTTTCTGTCTATTTAATCGTTGTGCCGAGGATTCCTTTTGTCTTTTTGAGCCCAGTGTTGTGCCGTGGATGTTTGTCCGATCTTCCGGGCCGGATCTCCTCGTTGTGATGCCCGTGATAACTCTAGGTTACTTTCGAATCCCTCTTTGAGAGTGTACTGGTAAATTGGCGACCAAATAATGAGTTTTCAGCATTCCGTGGGGAATTCTTCGATCCCAACAATTTTCCCTTATTTAATTTTGGATTTTAATAAATATTCGATCAATACTAAATAGTAAATAAATATGTATTCATGAAAGATACGAATAGGCGAGAAACACACACCAGTTTCCTGCTTCCCTACTTAACCGTTTATTTAACCGTTATTCCTTATTACCAGATGGAGCGCCGAGAGAAAAATAATTCAAAATATAGTTTATTATTTTTTTTTAAATAAGACTTTTAAAAAATTGTTTTATTTTTCCATATTTTATTTTGGATTTTAATAAATACTCGCTTACTAGTAAATAAAATATAACTCTATTTGTATTTAGCAAAGTTACATATAGGCGAAAAACACAGACACACAGATATACAATATCTTGTCTGATAGTTTTATTAATACGAAGATTTCACTTAACTAATTTCCTACTTCCTTACTAAACAATTATTCTTGATCATCACCATATGGGCATGGCCGCCTCGCAGCTAAGACCTTAAATTATCGCATCCTTCCGCACTCCGAAACTTCCGAAACTCGCTCAACAACGAACTTCTTGAAATGGTATAAATTACTTTAAAAAATCCATACTACGTCAAAGGATCAACTTGACCAATAACATTAGCACACTGGTATTAAGCAGCAATCAGACTTACTAACGTAACATTGCATCGCACATGCGCACACGCGCGTACATATCTTTGGTAGAATTCATTTGGACATCATCCCAACAGATGTGTGGACGGTGGCTTTTCACGTAAACAACTGAAGACTTATTGAAACGTTGTAAAATAAAAGTATGTAGCGTCACAGTTGATTTCTTCTTCTTGCAACATGTCTTTTGTTACACACCTAACCAGTTAACAGTTGTATTTCGTTTACACGCAGCATTAGTAAGCTCAATTAGTTGTGACGCCTCTCTCATTCTTTCTGTTTTTTTTAGTAAATGCGAACGATATATTAGAGGCGATGGATTCAGAGAAACTGAAAATGAAAAATCTTCTGAAGTTCGAAGTGATGAAAATGATGAGTGATGATCAACAATATTTATTTGATGTGTGATGTGCGAGAGAAGATGTTGCATACATGTGTATAAAAAGTTGCAAGAAAAACTTTATTACATACATTTTGGGTTTGGGTTAATTATTAAGAATTGAAAGAGGTGATGCTATGTGTGTGTATACATATATATATGTGTGTATAAATATATATATGGTTAACAATAACAACGTTTATTGGTCCCCCGATTTATAAAATCGGGGGACCTATGTTTTGAGGCATTTCCGTCCGTCCGTCCGTCCGGATTTTTCTCCGCAACCATCTATTGAATTTCTCTGAAATTTTGCATGAAGTTGTAACTTTGGTCAGGTTAGAAAGTGACATTCTCCGATTTTTGAAAAAAAATCTGGTTAGCCCCCCAGGGGGTCAAAAGGCCCCAAAATGGCAAAAAATGACATTTTTTGCCCCATAACTTTTCATCCATCCATTCAATTTCTCTGAAACTTGGCCAAAATATGGAGGCAATTGTTCCTAATAGAAAATAAGTATCGCTGACCTTGGAAAAAATCTGGTTCGCACCCCCAGGGGGTCAAAATCCCCTCGAAATGGCAAAAAATGACCCTTTTCTCCCATAACGTTTGATCCATCCATTCAATTTTTCTGAAACTTGGCCAAAATGTAGAGGCAATTGTTCTGGATATAAAATGAGCATCCTTGACCTCAGAAAAATTCTTGTTTGCACCCCCAGGGGGCCAAAGGGAGGTCAAAAATGCCCCAAATTGCCCAAATTTATTGCATTTTACACTCGCCACATCGAGTCACATACAGAGGGGGGCCACGCATGCGCGGCTTGTTTGATGTGTTATGTGCGAGAGAATATGTTGTACATGTGTGTATAAACAATTGAAAGATAGATTGTAGCAGCACCACTACAAACAACTATAACGAACCGCCATAACGATTTTGAATCTGTGCTTAACTTCTTAGCTAGACGCTGATTGGTGCAAGCATTTTACTTCCTTTCTGACTTGCTCAATCAGAGACCATCTCTCAGACGAGCTGAGTACACAACCGAAGTCGATAAAACGGAGCGCCCATTAACTACAACAGCTCATCAACGTTGCCCGGACCGACCACAAAACGTTGTTTGGCCTGTAACCTTCCCGCCAAGCCCACGGGCTCTGGCATCGACAAGAATCCAGCATGGCTGCACACGCGTGGACTCAATAATGTAACACACACACACGAACACGGCCTGACTTCAACACTCGTGTACGTACAAACATTCTCATCATATGAACTCTTCTCTATTCACTACTAACGGGACACATACCTACAAACACCGCATGAACTTTCTAACCTTTCGTCTTCGTCCACACTCACGAAAATCTCATTACTAACACCCTTCTCTTTCATTTCCATTTTACTCAGACAACAACAAAAACGACTCAATAAAGTTGTTTTGAATATTATAAATGGACTTCGTCCCATTTTTCTACAAGAGTGTGTTACATGTATTTTGGTTTTGGGCTCATTTTTTTGGAAGTGTTTGTTGGTGGGATACCGAAGTCTTCTCGACGAGGGCGTCTGTTCACCAGTGTCCGTCAGAAAGATAAGATCACGTGACTGACGTCACACTGTTCAAAGGGAGGTTATTCAAACTTCTACGAATTTTCGTTTTTTTTTCCGCTACAAGTTGAAGGAGAGCAAGATTGGGGTTAATATTAACGTTCTGTTGAGCATTGTCTATAACATCTGCCAACACGAATCTTTACCATGATTCAATGACCATTTCTCCTGTTTATTTTTAACTGCGATCACTTCCGTAACCACATAGGTTGGTCATTGTAGAAATGTAACGCCACAGTTTTGTGCCCTGATTGAGTTTCACCTTTGACCTAACCACGTCATTGATGTATGGATATGGATGTTGTGATCTCCTCCATCCTCTCCCCCACCCTCCATATCTCTCTCTCTCTCTCTCTCTCTCTCTCTCTCTCTCTCTCTCTCTCTCTCTCTCTCTCTCTCTCTCTGTGTTCCGGGCCTTGTGTTGATGTTGTTATGGATTCTATCGGGAAGTTAGAAAATGTCATACATATACAAAGGCCGAGACGTTTCTAACTTTAAAATATATTTTACACGCTGTATTTGCTAGTGATGGGACGATTCCATTTTTTATCGATTCCGATACAATTACCGATTCCGATTTTTTTTTTAAATTTCTAAATGTATAGTGTCAAATAAACCTGGCTGAAAACATAACCTCCGCCTTGGTAATAAAGTAACATTGTATTTCAACGTTATTATGATCTATAGATTGTAGTTTTATTGGTCGTTTAAAATCAATAAATATTTATAATTTCAGCATTTGAACCAGAAATGGAAAAATATGTTTTAAACAAATAATTAAAAGAATCTTTTTTACTCTGAAATTAAGCTAAAAAATTTCCGATTCTGATTCCGATACCCAGAAAAGTTCCGATATTTCCGATTCCGATTCCGATTAATCCTTCCATCACAAGTATTTACCCGGAGTTGCCTGGGCGGGGGGGGGGGGGGGGGGGGCACATTTATGTATGGAGGGGTTTAAAGAAAAATAATTCGAAATATAATCATGTTTATTTTTTTTATGAATAGTATTAAAAAGATCGTTTTAGTTATCCCTTATTTTTGTTTTGTTTTATTTTAATAAATATCCGATTAATAAAAAATACAAATAGACTAATTCAATGTGTATTTATCAAAGTTACGTAGAGACGAGAAGAACACATTCACGGACACACGATATCTGTCTGATATTTGTTTTTTATTAATATAAAAGATATCACCAGTTTCCTACGTCCTGATATAACAATCATTCCTTAGCTTGATCATCACCACATGGCTATGGTTGCCTCGCATCTAAGTCCTTAAATTTTCGCATCCTTCCGCATTGAAACTCACTCAACAACCAACTTCTTGAAATGATCTAAATTATGTTTTAAAATCCATATAACGTCAAAGGATCAAATTGACCAATAACATTAGCACACTGGTATCAAGCAGCAATCAGACTTACTAACTACTAACGTAACAAGACACTCGTCATTGCATTGCACACACGCACATGCGTACACACATCGGTACTACACCCAACTTTTCTTTCGTAGAATTCATCTTATTATTATTCATAATTTAATTGTTTAAACGTCGAAAGTGACCAAGAACGCCTAGTCCATGAAACGAACCAAAGAGCGGGGTAGATGTTATGGTTACTCTTATAGAGGGATCTTGGCCTTTTGGCTAAGATCAAAGCGGGCATCATGCCTAAGGTAAATACATTCCAAAGGATGTAATTTTTATTTAATATAGAAATAAATGTTCCCTAGGAATGTATTTGCCTAAATACATAAGATCAAAGTGTAGTAACTGTTCCGATGGATACTGCACCTCATAGACTAGTATTATCTTGGCCTTTGGGGCTTGATTTACGCCGGTCTATGGGTCTGTCCTGTGCAGTTCTAGGAGGTCCACCCTCCTAGGCTTCGCCTCCCCTCTTTGGGGAGGAGTAAGTTTATTGCTTACTGCCTGGGGCGCCCCTACCGGGGAATGCCGACGGGGCTACCCAGGCATTTTTTGTAGGCCAGAATGCTCACCTTCTCGGGCGCTGGCTTTTCAAATCCTACTTTCCCGACCTTGTGTCACATCTTACCTTGTGGGAGGGAGATAAATAAAATTTAGTAGTCCGTGACTGTGTCGTTTGCCGAGAACTTATAGCCTAGCGGCCAAAGTTACATTTAGTTTACCTGCAAGGAGTTTGTATAGTAGAATTATGACTGACTATGGATCGTTTGGCAAGTTGAGTCTCTTATAGATGGGTGGGCTTGCGTTCTCGCCAATGCTAGTAAGTGATCAGGCGCCAGAACAAGTCTTTATGACTGGTTGAAGTCTGATATTGGTAACCAATCGAGATGCAGTATTTTGATAGAATTGACCAATCATCATGAAGTATTTCAACCAATAAACATCGAATGTTTTACAGCGATCGTTTCTCTGCTGCTGGAACAATGTGTGGTGCGTCCATTATTGAACGCCATAAGGGCATGTGGTATTTAGCAAATACCAATGATTGAACTGATGAGCCAAGCCACCAACGAGAAATCTTTAGTCTGAGGATATCACTGAAGATGCATTCGCACGAGGAGAATTTCCTGTTTTCAAAACCTTGAAGCAAATCCGCTTTTCACAATTAACGCCAATACAAATCTGAATAGATATATCCGCTTTTCGTATAAAACGTTCATTACAAACGAGATAATAATCAAAAATAATATTCGCAAATGATACGCAAATTTAAGAAACTCTGTGAAATTAATACGATTATCGATTATCTAATATCGAAAAACTAAATTTGATAAAAGCAAATATAAATAACGACAGGCGTGTATGTGTAGCAGCAGTACTGCATGCGGAAACAACACGGCTACAACGAACCGCCATAACGATTTTGAATCTATGCTTAATTTCTAAGCTCGGCGTTGATTGGTGCAAACATTTAACACCTGACTTCAACACCTGTGTAGTACAAACATTCTCATCATATGAACTCTTCTTTATTTCCTACTAACGGGACACATACCCATAAACACCACGTGCACTTTCTAATATTTTTTCTTCGTCCATACTCATGGACGTATTCATTTAGTAACACCTCTTTCATTTCCTTTTATTTACACCACAACGAAAATGACTCAATAAAGTTGTTTTGAATCATAGAAATGGACGTTGGTCATTTTTTCTTATATAGAAAACATGACGAACGTCCGTTTATGAAAACGATTCTTCCCTTTTCTATGTACCTCACGTTGTATCTTTACACGATCTGCCAAACTATAATGAGCATACTTCTTGAGATTCATATTTAACAAATTTGGAGATTTCACAAAACATCAGATTTTAAAGTGAAACTATAAAAACTAAAAACATTTAATTCAATTTCTCAATAAATGCTAATTAAATTCAAAATATAAACTTTTATCATCATTATTTGAAAATGTGACAAATTAATTTGGTGAAACTTGTGAACTTCATCTAGTAGAATTCTCATTGATAGTTTGAGTAACGACACCGAATAGAGTCGAAGTAGATATTTTCGACAGAAGTGCTGTTTCCGCACTTTATTGAAGAAGAGCGTACATTCGGTTGTATGTTTCGGACACATCTTTCATATTGCTCTATAAGAGTATTTATTTACTCCTCTCCAGGAGTTAGACACAAGGCCAGTTTTATCTTACTCCCACAAATAAGATGTGACCCAACGTCGGGTCGGGAAAGTGGGGTTTGAAAAGCCAGCGCCCGAGAGGTGAGCACACTGGCTATTAAAAATTGATTGGGCAGCCCCGTCGGCATTCCCAGGCAGTAAGCAATAAACTTACTCCTCCCAAAGAGGGGAGGCGAAGCCTGGGAGGGTTGACCTCCTAGAACTGCACAGGACAGACCCATAGACCGGCGTAAATCAAGCCCCGAAGGCCAAGACAATACTAGTTTATGGGGTGTAGTATCCATCGGAACAGATACTACCCTTTGATCTTACAGAGTAGCCATATATATATATATATATATATATATATATATATATATATACAGTCTCGGAAGTTTCTCAACCATTAAAACTATATAAAAAAACAAAAAAACAAAAAACAAACTTATAGTCCCAAGTCTTTCAGTGGAAAATCACTCATGTAAGTCAATTTATTTTTTACAGTTATTATATTAGTTTGTTTCTAACACTATTTTAAGGGATCATCAGTTGTTTACCATGAAAAACTGTTTCGGGAATTTAAAAATAAGACAGTATTTAATTTTATGGCTTCCCAGCAGAGTTGATCAGACCCCACCTCCCTTAAAAGACAAAAACATAAACGTTCCTTATACTAAATCTACGTTTTGTTCCATATAAATGTTTTGCTAACTTATATTAGTTATTTAAAAAAAAAAAAAATTCCTTTACCTGTGCTGTTCGTCTGTCTAATAAAATTTATCCGTTACTTACAAAAATGTTGCTGCATTTTAAAGTGTTTGGACGAATCCATTACACTGTTATTTAGGTGGTTAATGTATATTTTTAGTTTTATATTATAAATATAAAAAATATCAACACATCAAAAAATAAATAAATAAATAAATAAATAAATATATATATATATATATATATATATATATATATATATATATATATATATACCTTTAGTCCCTCCTTCTCTCCCTCCTCCTCCTTTGTTGTTCATCTCCCCGTTGTCTTCAACCTCAAATAAATACTAATCTTCCTTGTTCACTTACAGTTTTTCTAATCTGCGTTCACAAGCCAACTGTCGATTTTTTTCCTTTTCTCAGTGTTTCAAATCGGCGTTTATAAGCTAACCGTTAATTTTTTCTCTTTTTCTTTTTCTTTTTCTTTTTCTTCTTTGCCCACTCCCAGTGTTTAAAATCGGCGTTCATAACTGTCGATTTCTTCTTCTTCTTCTTCTTCTTCTTCTTCTTCTTCTTCTTCTTCTTCTTCTTCTTCTTCTTCTTCTTCTTCTTCTTCTTCTTCTTTAACATTTCTTTCTTTCTTTCTACTATATTTTTATTGTTTTCCTTTTTCTCATTATAATTAGTATATGTGTTATATATACGTTTATACATATTCTACATTATTTTTATTTATATATCCTATGATTTGTTCTATCAGTTTATTTTGATTAATTTGATAAGATTTAAAAGCATCAGGGTGGCGAGTAATTGCCTTATTTAATTGACCAAATATTTTATTTTGATCGTTACCTTGGTTAATCATTCTTATTATTAGATCAGAAATTGGGGGCATGAAATCTACTAATTTTAAGGTAACACGAGCAATCCTCAGAAATTCGGACATAATACTCCCGTAAAATATATACACAGGGCTAGTACTATTTTTATATGGCATTCGCACGATACGAAAAGGGAATGAATTTCTTTTATCAAACAGTTTATAGATAAATATTTTATCTTCAATTTTTATATCCAAATCAAGAAAAGTAGCTTGTGTTCCCTTATGTTCACAGTTTAATTTTAACTCTTTAGGATATATTAAATGTTTAGTATTTGCAAACATAATACATAAAAGGAGTTGAAAATATCAGACATAGTTACTACCAAAAGAGTCCACATTAAAAGTCCCTGAACACAATCGAAATATACATGAATTGCCAGGGCAAACAATTTATATAGAGAATGTAAGGTAATAAATAAGACTTACTATGATATTAACTGGGAAATATTCGGAGAACGAATTCTGAGACAGTTAGAAAAGGACAAAGTTTCATATTTATCTGTGAACAAGAGTTACACCCCGTAATAGGACGTCTGGTGGTAAACGCTTCAAAATCGTTAAAGCTAGTGATGGGATAACTCCAAATGTTTTCCCGATTTCGATTCAATTACTGATTCTGTTCTAAATTCCGGATTCCGATCCAATTACCGATTCCGATTCTTTTAAAATTTCTAAATGTGTAGTAACAAATAAACTCGAACGAAAACATAACTTGCGTCTTGATAATAAATTAACATAGTATTTAGACGTTATTATGATCTATATATTTTAGTTTTACTGGTCGTTTAAAATCAATAAATATTTAGCATTTTAGCATTTGAACCAGCAATGTAAAAATAAGTTTTAAACAAAAAATTAAAACAATTATTTTTAGAATTAGGAATTAAGCAAAATTTTTCCGATTCCAATTCTGATTCTGATTCCGATGCCCCAAAAAGTTCCGATGTTTCCAATTGCCGATTCCGATTAATCATCCTATTACTAGTTAAAATGTAGAGCTAGGCCAGATACATTCGACTAGCATTAAGCCCAACATCAGAAAGAGGAAAAGCCGCGGTTTTAATCCTACACATGCATGGTGCGAGTAATTTTTGTACTTCAGAATTGAAGAGTAGACTATCTTGTTGTCTAACATGTTTCAAAGGGAATAACTTGAATATCGTTCAAGGGAAATAACTCCTGAATATACTAGGTCTACAGCCAGAATTCCAACAAATTTGGCATGAAGAACCCCGTGGACGGCAAATGTGTATTATAATTAACAACGAAAAAAGGTGTGAAAAACAAAACAAATATACAGCTAATAAATGCTACCAAACGCAAGAAAATGTACTTTTCTACCATTGTGCATATTTTTTTTTTCTGAAAATGTTTTAAAGTTTGCTTATTTCTATATAAGATTTATTTCAAATCGTTAAAGTCACATTTCAACTTTCGCTCTTTTTCACTTTTCGGAAATCTCCCAAGTTTGACTGCTGTTTTTTAAACTCATTTTCCTCATTCAATTAATTCGAAAAGTAAATTTTATTGCGTTTGATAACAGTTATTTGTTTTATATTTATGTTTTTAATCCCAAAAGACGAGAAACCAGCAATCAAACTTCAGTAACTTCTGGAAAAGCCTGTTCCGCCTGAATATATTAAGCTTACAGCAAACAATTCAACAAATTTGATATGAAGAACCCTTGGGATACTGAGTGTGTCATAGAACGTATATAACTGTTAATATTACCACTGCTAATACTAAACAATAAGCACTTAAAGACCAAAAACAATTTCGCAGAATTCCAGCGAATTCTTTTTTTTTTTTATCAAAGTTAGTTTCTGCATTAGGTAATCGATAATTTAGTTTCCATATTCGATAATCGATAATCATATTGACTTCACAGACTTTTGTAAATCTGCGTATCATTTTCAAATTCTATTTTTGAATATTCTGACCTCGTTTAAAATTAGAACAGATCGTTAAAAACGCATGACCATTGCTTTCGAACAAATCCCCCCCCCCCCCCCAAGAAAATGCTTAGCATATTCTGCCACTGGCACTGTCAGCATTACGTTTTTTTTTTTCGCTGACACACTTGTTACATAGTATAATGAATACTGTAGTTGGATAGCGGCTCTATGCAGGGTAGAGTTAAAGAATAACTCGAACATAGTATTGGAAAATAAACTGATATTTTTTCACGGTTCTAAGTCTATCTTCGTTGGTCTGGGCTCGAACTAAGTTAAAACCGTGGATGTCGTATTTTCGATCTCCGACCTGTCTGGTATCTGAGACGAAAGAGACTGATTCGTTTTTGTTTGCTTTTTTCTTCTTTATGTTCGCGGATGCGCTCACATCTAATCGCTTGATTCTTTAAATCAGGGGTTTCCCAACCTTATTTTGCTTGAGTGCTACTGTCTCTTCCGTGGACCCATATATGCACATACATTTAAAAGAAGATCAAATATTTGCTTCTGGGTTAGTAAAAAACTAACAATGAATCAATTTCGTTTTATTTTCATAACATAAAATCCAAACACAAATCTGAAAATTTTAATAAACATACATACATCTCCGAGTAACCAGAACAAAATAAATAGAAATGTTTTTTCATGAACCCCCTTAAAGCTTCTGTGGGCACTTGGAGGTTCATGAGGACCCCGCTTGGGGTACTCTCATATTGTTTTATATTTTATTCCACCTGCCCCAAGTTTGGTATAAGGCTTCTGTCTCTGAGTGCTCTCATCGGTGCGTATATGACACAACACAAGGTTATATTATCCGTTTTGCGGTGAGAGGCAGAACGCGAATATATTTTCTAGATCCTTTTCTCAGGAAACTGGTATATTCTTCAAGAAGGAGACTACACCGATTTTAACTAAAACTATATATTTTATTGGCTTAGTTAATGGAGCTCTCCTTCCGTAACAAGGAGCTGACTCACGCTGGACCACCCCACAAATAGAACAAGGAGTTTTAGCTCTTCTACTGGGCAGGACCATATATTGCGTGATTAGATCAACTGACATTCTAGCAGAATCTGGCTTGATTTCAAATCACGCTTACGTCACATGGTTTAACTAACAAATCAACTATCCACGGTTCATAAGTGGCTCTAGCTGACCGCAGGGTCATCCACCGCACCTATGGGTATTACCATTCCTTTTTAGATTATTTACAGTATAAAAAATAGGGATAAATTAAAACAAAACCTCAGAAATGTAGAAGAGATATAGAAAAGAATGTGACGGAAATTCTTCGGGGTTGTCACCGAAATTGGTCGGTTGTTACCATGAAAAAAAGGAGGGAATAAAATAAATAGACAAAAAAGGGAGCAAATAAAAAAACATACCCAGAGATGTAATTCAATATGGTTTATTAGTAACAAAAAAGGACTAGTTCCTGCTTTGTTTCCCAAAGCAGGGTTAAAACAAGTTAACCCAAGGTAACAATAAAATTAAAATACAAATACAATGAAATAAGGAAAAAAATAGAGTCTCTTCAAAAAACTATTCCCAAAAAGAGGCTTGCCGTTTCAGACGATAATAGGAGAAAAACAAATTACTCCAATAAATATTATCGTCCCAAACGACGCCAAAAATACCAGGGTGGATCGAAAGATCCGTACAAAAGATTATTGCTTTTGGCAACAATAAATACCGGCGATAAAAATAAGGTCTCGCCTTAACAACAAATATACATAAAAAGAGAAGACGTCTTACTTGAAAAAGGGCTGAAAAGAAAGCGTATAAATATAACAAAAATTGTCCTTAGAAGGAAATCAAAGGTTCCTATTTTTTCCAGTCTCTCTCCTTCTTTCAAATAAGGCCCACAAAGGGTTACAGTCTTTGGTGTTTCTTCGCCCGAAATCTGCGAATACGATATCCGTTCAAGTATATCGTAGCCGTCCTCCTCTTGATTGTAAACCCTCAAAAGGGTTAAAAAGTTCTTGTTGGGAATTTTAGCCCAACTCCACAATAAAAATTATCCTTTTCTAAAGGATAATTGTCTCAAAAAAGGGTCCTTCTTCAAAGGGGGTTTCTTCCATATAAAAATGGCCTCTGGCCTTCCCAAAGGGGTTTCTTCCAAATAAAAATGCCATTGGCCTTCCCAAAGGGGTTTCTTCCAAAAAAGGGGGTCTTTGGCCTTCCCAAAGGGGTTTCTTCCAAAAAAGGGGGTCTTCTTCGAGAGAACGGTCCTGTAAAAGTTTAACGTTGAATTATCCGACGGAGAGCTAGCTGACACGTCTACCTCAGACTCTGATCCCGGCTGTTACTAATTTCAAAAAGGCGCGAAAGGCTGGCTCGAAGAAAAGGGGAAATGGCATTAAAGTTCGGGTTTCCCGGTACCTCTGTGCAGGTCATCCCCCCCCCTGTAGTCGGGCTACAGCAGTCAATGATGATGATGATGATGCCGAACGCTGAAAGGAAGCGCTACGTCGACAGCCACCTGACTGACAATGTAAACAGGGAACGTTGACTTCCCCACCTCCAAATGGCCAAGCAGATGAGGAAGAAGGGTAGATGGCTAAGAATTAAAATTTCCAAAGGATGAACCGAAATAAAAAATAAAAAAATCATTTGTAATCACTGGAGGAAATTCCAGCAATCTAAATTTATATAACTAGCAAAAATATGCTTCCTAGGCTGGGAGGATTATATAATTGTGAAAGAACTACATACCATATGTAGTTAAAGCAAAATAGATTGTTTTGGACTATTAAAATAATTTCCAACGCTATTGATAATGTTTACCCATTTATTTATTATTATCCCTTATGTTTGAATTGATGTTTTGAAACATGGCGTAAGTCATACATCTATGACATCACGCCAAAACTATAATTATTTTGTTACGGTAATGTTTTAGCTTAGCTCTATTTATAAGAAAGTCCAAATAGGTCAGTTAGTAGAACCTCAAACTGAAGATCTCAAGGTTTCGGTTTCGATTTCCGATTATGGCATTCGCTTTGTTTGTTGGAAAATTATTATTTACTATTACTGCAATATCCTACATTTCTAAAAGTATTTAAAATCTCTGATATTTCGAAATGAGACAAATTCCTCAATGTATTTATTACGTTTTAAAAAAAATGTGACGAACGGACGGACAAAATATCTCTGTTTACACAAGATAAAATTGCTAGACAGCATGTCGTCTGTTTGTGACAATTCAAAATCCAACGTAATTTTTAAAATTAACTTTTTCTTTTAAGTATGTATAATTTTAAACAATTTTATTTGATTAATATAACTAGTAGAAAGACCCAACGTTGCTCAGGATTTAATGAGGATCACTACTATGTAATTTTTTACTATGATCTTTACACCATATTACTTTCTCTCGTTTCGCCCCTAAAATAGTCGAAAGAAGCTGACACGTTGGACAATTCTCTGAATGAGTGTCCTATGCATATAGTTTAAATTTCATTAAAATCTGATATACGTATTTGAAGTTTTAAAGAGGTTCTGTACCCATGGGTCACTTAGAGGTGGGGACGCGTAGATATTCGGTACCTACAGACTAACGTAGGAACTCGGAACTATTTCCATTGTTTTTCCCGAGATTTTTATACATATGATATGAATTTCATCAAAATAGGATATATAGTTTTAAAAGAGGTTCGAACCCAATGCTCTCTTAGGTTAGGAGGGCACTTAAAGATTCGGGATTACTTCCATTGTGTTTCCCAGAAAAATCTATAGATATGATTTAACTTTCATAAAAATAGAATATATTTGAAGTTTTAAGCGGATTATGCCCTCACAAACTCCTTAGAGATTCGGGAACACTTCCATCGTTTTCCCTGGTAAATTTAAATGAGTATTACACTTTTAGATTTTATGTAGATTCTCTAACTTTTCTTTCTATAGGGAACACACAGACATCGACTTATATATATATATATATATATATATATATATATATATATATATATATATATATATAGAATATATATATATATATAGAATATATATATATATAGAATATATATATATATATATATAAATATAGAATATATATATATATAAATATAGAATATATATATATATATATATATATATATATATATATATATATATATATATATATATATATATATATTAATTTATTTTATACGTACATAAAAGTAATCCATGGACACGTGTTTCTGGATCACAGCCGTCATCAGCATGGCTAACTTATAGATCGAACCTTCGATATTCATGTCTATAGTCCAGCGTTCTATCACTGGACCAAGACGCTCCGTCTAGAAATATGTACGATTTTTATCACCTAAATATTTAATGTATTTTTATGTAATTATTTTTATTGGTGATTGTAGCGTTCGTTGTTATTTTGCTTACTATTATAATAGTAAACAAAATAACAACGAACGTAGCGTTCGTTGTTATAAAATAAAAATAATTACATAAAAATACATTATATATATATATATATATATATATATGAACTGAGCGGAGATCGTTCAGAGATCACAAAGAAAGAAGGAAGGGCGAGAGGGAAGAAAAGAGTAAATAGAATTTAAGATTAAGAAATCGTGAAAGAATTCACACAGCGTGCGGGACACCATTTTTCGATGAGACAGACATAAACACAGTCTGAAGAGAGTACGGCATAGAAGGCCGACTATAGGTCTCCTTTGTTTTGATTTGAAACCGACGGTACCTATGTTGTCTTAATCTTCTGTAATTAGATATATAAATAAATATATAGAAGATAGATATAATGACCAAACGTTGCCGTAATTCAATTGAACTTCACAAAAAATTCGAACGTACTATTTCTTTTGTTATTAATATTCTTAAACCATTTAATTCAGGTGGTCGTATTTTTCCATGATTTAAGTTTGATGGATTTCTTGATTTTATATTTATCTTTTTTTAATATTTGTTTTTGTAGAAGGAAAGGCAATGAAAGCATAGCAAAGTCTATCTATACAAAATTAATTAATGTTATTTGACAATTTGTTAAAACAATCAAATATGAAGTTCTCGAAAGTGTCCAAGAAAAAAGAGTTCGTAGAATATGCATGTTCAGAGAATCCCAAGAAACGTTTCTGAGTGAAAGGGTTGTTTGACGTGTATGAATACACGCGTTTGTTTCGACTGTCGTCGAGAAAAGTATTAATCTAAATTGTTATGACGGATGCGTAGTGCGTTTACATGTATGCAAATGAATAGGCATAAAGATATAAATGTATTTTATTTACCCCCTCTCCAGGAGGTTAGACACAAGGTCAAGTATGGGTTTTGATGAAAGTGTTCCGGCGCACTCAGGTCCTTAGTCCGCGTCGTTAACCACCGTGCCATCACCGTATGTGTGTATGTATTAGGGTGCCTTTGATTTGTTAAAGAATGTATGTGTCTACGAACTTGTGTACATGTGCGAGAGTGTTCGGTTCACAGTGTATATATTATGGGATCGAAATGTATCCCAATCTTATAATATTGACAGATCGATGACGTGGGCGAAAACATAAGACAGATTTTCTTTTCAAAACCCTAACCCACAGCAAATTTTACCGAAACCCCCAAAATGACTGTCACATGGTATACGTCCTACTACGTCCGCTACACCGTGTGATTAAAATCCCATTTTCACGCCCAAACTCAAGATGCTGCCTGGAGCCGATTGAAACCTTTAAATAAGCTGAGATTTTCGTCGACAAAGACAGTTGGGAAAAATATCAGCAGAACTCTTACATCTATATTACACTACGCTTCCCTTACCGTCTTAGGGTGTGGGGTCAAGGAACCCATCCAACTCACGCACACAGTCGTACACTTACGCACCTTGCTGACAAAAAGCGGCACATACACAACTGCCTACACGCCATACCAATTCTCAATTCACGCACGTGCACACACACAGTCGTACACTTACGTACTCTGAATTTTATCCTTTATTAAAATTCTACTCGATATTTTTCCGTAATTTTTGGTGTACCCAAATACTTTTGTCTGATACGTAAGTATATCAAATAGTTTTCCTGATATTTTATTTTGAACTGACATATTTCCCATTGTGTATTAATCTAAATAAGAACCGTCGTTTTATTTATGCAATTATGTTCGTGGTCTTTCAACATCATTAAATGTTCTAGTTTATCTCTACGTTGTATTCAGTTATCGAAACATTTTTTGCTTCTTTGTTTATGCTCGATTCTATTGGACTATTTCCCCTTTTGTAAAATGTGGTAGTTTCATCGTTGATTCATTTGTTATAAATTTTATTTGAAAAGTAACGTTAGACTTTGATTCTCAGCTAGATTGAACTTACATTCAAATATATAGAGACGTATAGAACAGGAATACGCTTCTGACGATCGGATCGACCGTGAAATTGAAATACATTGTTAAAATAAACTCCCTTTAATTATGCATAGCTATCTACAGACGGACTGTTTCGTTATACCACAGCTTTCCAGTGTGGCTAGACAGACAAGCGCTTCAAACCGGGACCCAAACTCAGAGATTCTCATCGTTAGCCCATCAACACAAGCCACGATTAAATTAAATCAATATTTATATAAAAATTATCAGCCATCGAAAAATGCTCTATTCATGTGTGCAAAGAGTTTTTCATTACATATATATACTAGCTGTACCTTCCCGATTTTGCCCGGAAGTGTATTTACTGGCAATTAGTTTGGATTTCTGTTTTTTAAAGTATGCCGTTTTCTTAACAATATTTAAAAAAATTTCAATCAAAGGAAATAACTCTGTATTGATGAATACAGAATCACGTCGCTTTTTGAAGATGGTGGTCATTTGAAAAATAATTCTGACCCGGACAAAGTATTTTCTGGGATGAACTAAATCTAATTAAATTCTATTCTTCTTAGCAACATGCTGCAATAATCCACAAGAAAAATTGACGAATCAAAATCAAATATTGATTTTGTAGGAAGAAAACTATCGATGACAAACTGATCAACTTTACTTTATATATTATATTGTATATAAAAATAAAATACGCGTGTGTGTGTGTGTGTGGAGTCATGTTATCCGCATCAATACGTCAACGTCAGTTTCAAATCTAATAAAGATAGGTACACTATTTTTTAGGCGTAGAGAACCCAAGAGATGTCGACTCCCTACCTCGTGACCCGCTTAGGACAACCTGCATAATCATAGGCACGAGACTCATTCCTATTAAATTAAAAATTTCATGCTTCTCGCTATAACAATAGCTTGACAGTAGTAAGAAGTCGTAGACAGATAAACACACACACACGTCTCTCGTATGTAACGCTGAATGCAATTACACAATTTAAAAACGTTTACATTCCCACTAAGCCGTCTCCGATCCAGGCACCGTGGCTGGGCCCGTGCGCAATCTCCATGAACGCCATTATTACATGCGGCTAATATCAACTGACAACCTATCGTTTTTTTTTATTAAAAAAGCATAATCGTGTTAGTTCGTATATACTAGTAAACTATGGAGTTAGTTCTAGTGAAATTAAGTATCCGTCTGTTTGTTTAGGACTACATCAGGAGTCAGCAATTTATTTTTTTCTTTTAGGTTTGCCGAAAAGAAAAATGTGTGTCTGTGTGTGTGTGTGTGTGTGTGTGTGTGTGTGTGTGTGTGTGTGTGTGTGTGTGTTCGCCCGCCGATGGAAAGGGAGATAAATCAACCTTTAAAAAGATTGTGTATGTTTCCGTCACCATTGCGATACAAATCAGTAGCTTTTTATGTAATAATAGCGATACAGGAGGTAAGTACGTTTTAACGATGGTGAGAAGCGGGAAAGGGAGGGCGGTGGAAGCGGGGCAGGAGGAGTGGGGGGAAGTGAGAGGAGTGATGGTTGTCAAGAAAAAAGAGAAGGAAAGAAATTATTGTTTGAAAGTCGAATCAGGAAAGGAGGGGAGTGAGGAAGGAATAACGAAGGGGGGGGGGAGAAAAGAGTAGAGGAAAAAATGACAGAAAGGAAGAAAGGAAAAACGTGAGGGAGAAAGAGAGGGGGAGGAATATGCAAGAGAGAAATATCAATTACATACGTTTTTTTTTTTTTAAGAGTGGAGGAACGGAGAAAATAGAAATGCTTTGAAGAAAGTTGAGGGGGGGGGGTCTATGGGATGAAGAAGAGGAAAGAAAGACAATGATAGAAAGAGAAATAAGTGTATAGAGAAAGAGAGAGAAATAAACGTATTTTTTAAAAGAAAATACGCTTTTTAAAATGATAAAAAAATAGAAAAAAGACCAGAGACGTAAGAAGGGGAGGGGGAGAAGAGACTGAAGAAGGATAAGAAATACGATGAAAATAGTACAGAACGGCTGTAGGAGACAATAAAAGAAAGAAAGGAACGCAAGGACAGAAAGAAGTAAAAAAAAAAATAGAGAGGAAAAAGACAAGATACGATAGAAGCAGTTGGACATGCATATTGGGGGTAAATAGTTAAATGAGAAAGAAGAGATTAAAGAAAGAGATGTAAATGGAAGACTTGGATTGACGTAGGAATTACCAAGCGAGGAGAGAGAGAGAGAGAGAGAGAGAGAGAGAGAGAGAGAGAGAGAGAGAGAGAGAGGAGAGACAGAGAGAGAGACAGACAGACAGACAGAAAGAGAAAGAGAGAGAGGGGGGGAGAGAGAGGGGGGGAGAGGGAGAGATAAAAATAAAATAAAAGGTGAATGTTATGAAAATGATAGTTTAGAGTGTTTCTCTCTCTCTCTCTCTTTCTCTTTCCCTCTCTCTCTCTCTCTCTTTCCCCCTCTCTCTCTATCTCTGTACGTTCGTCTTTTTACACTTTCTATGCCTTTTTCTATCTCTTTATAAAAAAAGAGAAGGGGGAGAAAGAGGAGGAAAGGCGGGGGGGGGGGTAAACACAAAATTACAGCAGAAAAGATTGGATAGATTGTAAAATAGACGAAGAATAATATCAGAGAATAAAGCGACGGAAATTACTATTTTTTGTTAGAATAATAAAAAAGACGGAAAGAAAAGATAAATGAGGGGGGTGAATGGAGTCACTTAAAAAAAGAAAGAAACAGTCAGAAAAAGAGAAGGAGATAGAGAAAGAGAGAGAAAAAAGAGGAGGAGGGTGGAAGTAGCAGGAAACAAGAAAGGCAAAAATATTGTGTAAAACGCAATAAATGAAGTCAAAGACGACGACGGAGTAGAAATGCAGAGAAGAAGAGAGGGGGAGGAGGGGGCAGAAAAGTGAACTGGTTATATTTATCTATCTTCCTTTTTTCCTTTTTTCTTTCTTTTCAGTTAATTCTCTCTCTCCGTAATCTATCTATCTTATATATATATATATATATATATATATATATATATATATATATATATATATATATATATATATATATATATATATATATATATATATATATATATATATTCCACTCCGGGCCACTACACGCAAGCAATGCCAGTTCAGGAGTGCGGCCGGAGCTTTCGAAACATTGCTTCGCTATAAGCTCCCTGTGCAGGGAGTATCCATTGTCTCTTTTGACTGCACAGGAGCCTTTATATAACACTAACTCAATCTACTAATTCATCTCCCCCCCCCCTCTCTCTCTATTCAGCTATCTCTTTCTCTATCCGTATAATAATAATAATACTTATAATGAATTGACCCGTATCTCTGAGTTCCGTTTGATTGTTTGTCTTTTTTTTTTATATCATTATACCAGCGTTCTGGTGAATGGAATATGCAAAAAGAACGCACATACAACTTGTTGGCCTCGACGGTGTGGCACAGATAAATTATTTTCTCTCTCTCTTTTTTGCCCCCCCCCTTTCCTTCCTCGGTTTGTTTCTATCTTTCTTTTTCTTTCCTTCTCTTTTCTTTTTCTCTTCCTTTTCTCGCTTGCAAGCATATAGGCCAATCTTTTTCTTTTTTTAAAAAATTATTTCTGTCTCTCTCTCTCTCTCCCCTTTCTTCTTGTTTTCCTCTTTTCTTTCTTTCGTCTATTTTTTTTTCTTTCTTTCTTCTCCCTATCCCCCTCTCTTTCTCTCCTGTCTGTTTCTCTTCCATTCCTTCTCTCTTTTCTTTCTTTTTCCCCTTTTCTACCATTTATGTCTCCCTTTTTAAAATCTCTCTTCTATCTTTCTATCTCGCTTTTCCCCTCCTTCTTTTTCCCTCTCTATATTTTTCCTTATTATTTTCTTTCTTTCTATCATTTAGGTCTATCTCTTCGTTCATTTTGTTTTTTCCCCTTTTTAACATTTAAGTCAATCTTTTATTTTTTTTCTTATCGTTCCCCTTCTCTCTCTCTCACTTTCTCCACTTCCTTTATTCCCCCTCTTTTTTCTTTCTTTCCTTTTTTGTGTTTATCTCCCT
>OY744525.1:80801539-80821539 GCA_963556195.1 Sepiola atlantica | reverse complement strand
ACTGGATTTTCTCCACATTAAAAACCGACAATGTGTTTAACTTTGCTCTCGTGGGGAGTCAAGTAAATAGGAACTATATATCATACAAATAAACTTCAGTCTATGCCTGACTTGTTCACCAAGTTTCATTCATGAATATCTAACAGTCTTTATATTATCACCATTCAATGATATGAGGGACACTTTGGTGATCATCTCATGAGTAGTAGGTGTCTATCAAAACAATCCCCAGATTATTTCTGAACTGAAGAGGGCTATCACAGCCCAAATCTGGTCAGTGGCAAGGAAGGCGTGTGTCGGAGTTATTGACAAGTCTGCATGTTGTATTCAGGTGTGCTTATTATTGAACGACAATAAAACAAAGACTGTTGGACATTCAGGATTGAAACATGGCGGACAAGTCAGACATAGACTGATGTTTATTTGTACCAAATATGGTTGGATTTCAGAAAAGTTTGTGAATTTTGTTAATGATTCAATGGGTGGCATTTTGTAAGGGTCACCCTATAGCAGATAGATCGATCGATAGATAGGACGATAAGCGGATGCATATACCGATGTTGTTGGTCGATAGACACACACTCTAGTGATGGGTAGGCAGATCGATTGATTTGTATGAACAGACTACACTGACATCAAATGGATATTGACTACTGAGCATGCACGTATTGGAGGAGGTCGATAGATACAGAGATAGGAGATATGGATATAGTTAGATATAGCAGACTGAGGTAGATAAATAAATACATTGACATACAGATATAGATCGATATATATATATATATATATATATGCATAGCGATCTATATCTAAATATCTCTGTATCTGTCTCGTCCTCTCTCTGTCTGTCTGTCTCTCTCTCTCTCTCTCTCTCTCTCTCTCTCGTACAGATAGAGAGTAATCAATAATTGAAATGTTCACTCTCGCATGAATGAATCTGTACAAGCTGAGATGAAATTCCCTGGAGTCTGAGTGACAACAAGTCTCCCCAAATTTCCAGTACTCTCTGGTCTTTCTGATCATATTGCAAATCATTTTGCGTTCTTACAACAGCCGTTTACTATTGAGTTCTCAATGATAATAGCCGATGATTTTCTCTGGAATGTGAATGACAATCAGTCTTACAAGAATTCCAGTACTCTCCATGCCCTTCCAGACGAGTTCCAGGTGTTGCTTTTCCTACTCAGTCTTTCTATCCTCTCAGACCCTTCATGGCATTTTCTGTGGTACTAACTGATATTGATGCAATTTTTTTTGTTGTGTTTTTTTTTTGTGCCGGGGAGATTATATGGGCTGAGGGGGCGATGACACTTTTGACGACTTTCTATTAAATGTATTATTAGCCAATGAGAGCATTGGATCCTAAATGAAAACTATTTAAATTTCAATGAATGAATATTGTTAAGTCATTTGGCTCTGAATAGGCGATAGGTTGAAACCTAGGCATCGTGATATAAGCCATATAAAATATTATTATCATATTCATTATTATTATTTGTACTCACTAGGAGTTCTCACACAGATCATCGTCAGTGACTTCTCACCGACAATAACCAGTGGTATTTCCTGGAGTCTGAGTGACAACAAGCCTCCCCAGATTTCCAGTATTCTTCACCTCTTTTCAATAACCACCGCAAATAACCTTGCGATATCGCAACAATCTCTTACTATTGATTTCTCGCTGGTAAGGACCATTGGTTTTCTCTGGGATTTGGGTGGCAATAAGTCTCCGCAAGGTCCCAGCATTCTCTGCACTTTTTCCATTGGAGGTCTAGTTTGTGCTGTCTCTCCTTGGTCTTCTCATCCTTCTCGACCCTCTACAAATATTTTGTCTGGTGTCAGCTTAGGCCGACACCATTTTCTTTTTAATTCTTTAAAAAAAATTTTATTTATTTATTTTTTTTAGGTGGGGAGGGAAGAGGGAGAGCTTATAGTGTTTCTTGTAATTTTTGTTCCTTGATTCATTTTTGTATGGTGTTAGCTGAGGCTGGTGTAATTTATTGGGTGGGGGGAGGTTATGAAGTGATGTTTCTTGCAGTTTCTGTTCCTTGGTTCATGTTGTGGTGTTCTTCGTGTAGTTTTGTTTTCTCCCTGTTGTAAATTCTTTGTGACTGGTTACTCTTTGTAGCTTATGCACGTTGGTTTTCGCATTCAAGGATTTTTCTTAAGATTGCAGCTGTTTTGATCATTGCCGTCCTTTGTCTGGTTTCGATGGTCCCTTTGATTCCAATTTCTATCAGTCTTTTCTCCAGGTTTTTGGGGATTGTTCCTAGTGCTCCTACGATTATTGGTATTATACTAACTTTCTTCATGCTCCATATTCCTTTCAGTTTTCTGGCTAGTTCTGTGTATTTGCTTCGTTTTTCCGTGTCTTTGATCTTCACTCTGTGGTCTGCTGGAACGGCGAAGTCTACGATTTTACAAGATTTTTCCTTCTTGTCGATTATAATAACATCAGGACTCCTTGATTGTATAAGTTTATCCTTTGTATATCTATATCCCAGAGGATTTTGTGTTTTTCGTTTTCCAGTACTGTTTCTGGTGTATGTTTGTACCATTTCTCTGTGTATTCGAAATTCAATTGTTTGCACAGTTCTCAGTGTATTGCTTTCCCCAGACAGTCATGTGTGTTCTTGTAGTCTTTTGGGGCAAGTTTGCTACATTCACTTATTATACGATTGACTGTTTCGTCTCTTTGTACACACGGTCTGCATTTACTGTTTTCCTGGGTTTTATCTATTTTAGCTTTCATGTAGTTTGTCCTGATCGCATTGTTCTGTGCAGCCATCAGTAAAGATTCCGTTTCTCTGTTCACGTATACTTTTCTTAGCCATGCCCAGCTATTTTCGTTGGTTTCTACTCTTGTCAGTCTTCTGAAGCGTCCATGTAGTTGTTTTTCTTCCCACTTTTCTTTTATTGTCTTTTTGTTTCTGGTTTTGGTGCTTCCTGAGTTGCTCGTTGGAATGGTGTCTCTTGCTGCGCTGATTAGCTTTTCCGTGTTCTGAGTTATGTATTTCTTCAGCTCTTTTTTGTGTCTTTCACACAGTCTTCTATACTTACCAGCCCTCTTCCATCTTCGTTTCTTTTTGTGTAGAGTCTGCCCGTACCGTCTTTTGGGCGTAGTGCATTGTGCATGGTCATTAATTTTCTAGTTCTCTGGTCAAGGTGCCTGACTTCTTCTTTAGTCCAGCCTATGAATGGTCCAGAGTATCTTATTAGTGATACTGCCCAAGTGTTTATTATTATTATTATTATTATTATTATTATTTACTCACTAGAAGTAATCACATAAGTCATTATAAGTGATTAATCACTGGCAATTACAAGTGGTGTTCCTTGGAGTCTGAGTGACAACAAGTCTCCACAAATTTGAAACACTCTCTGCCTCTTTTGATTATTGTTGCAAATAATTTTCCATTATTACAATAACCGTTTACCATAGTTTTCTCGCTGGCAATGGTCATTGGCCTTCTCTGGAATTTTGGTGGCAGTAAGCCTACCAAAGGTTCCAGTGCTCTCTGCACCCTTCCAGTGGAGATCTGGTTTGTGCTCTTCCTTCTTGGTCTTTCCACCCTCCTGGAACCTTCATGACCATTTTGTGTGGCACCATATGTGTTTGGGTAAGGGTGTCAGATTAGTAGATTTCTGACAGTTTCAGTTCCCTTCGATTCGTGTTAAGTTCTTTCTATATTTTCTGTTCTATTTCTATTTTAACTTACCTCTTGTTGGTTGGCATTCGTTGGTTATGAGGATTTCTCTTACTATTTTGGCCTTCATCAGTATTGTGCGTTGTATGGTGTCAGTCCTCCTTTTGATTCCAATTTCTCCTATTCTTTTTTCAATGTTTTTTTAGACTGTTCCTAGTGCTACTACGATTATTGATATTACAATTAATTTTCTTTATGTTCCATATGCCTTTCAGCTCTCTGGCAAGTTTCATATACTTACTTAGTTTTTCTGTTTCCTTGCTCGTCACCATGTGATCTGCTGGGATGGTGAAATCTACGATTTGACAGTGTTTTTCTTCGTCTTGATTAATATCATATCAAGTCTCCTTGCTTCGATGGGTTTGTCCATTTGTACTTCCATGTTCCAGAGAATTTTATTATTTTTATTTTCCAATATTATCTACGGTTTGTGTCAGTACCATTTGTCTGTATGTTCGAAGTGCAGACGTTTGTACAGTTCCCACGTGGTCGTGTCTGTTTTTGTATTACTTTTGGGTTAGTTTGCTGCATTCACTTATGTAATTTACTGTTTCGTCTCTTTGTCCACAGTCTACATTTTATCGTTTGTCCGGGTTTTGTCTCTTGACTTTTAAATAGTTTGTTCTCGTTGTGTTGTTTTGTACAATTCCTTTTCTCTGTTAATGTATCCTTTTTGTGGCTATGTCCATATGTTTTGGTGAGCTGTTTCTTTGGTCAGACTTTTAAATCGTCAATGTAGCTATTCTCTTCCCATTTTTCTTTCCTCACCTTTTTGTTTTTAGTCTCATTGCTTTTTGTATTGTTCATTTAAGTAATGCTTTTTTACAGCAGTAATCAATCTTTCTCTACTTTAAGTCATGCATTTTTCTTCTTTTTTTTCATCATCCAAACAGTGTTCTATACTTACCAGTCTTTATCCTCCTTCTTTCCTTATTACATAGAGGCAATCCATATCATCCTTTGGGTCCACCCTGTTGATGGGCCACAAATTCACCAACTGCAACACCATGCAGAAGAGTAACCCTCCCCCTCGAAAATGGGGTCACCTGTAGGCAGTGAGTGGCAACCCGTGGTGCCTTAGGACGGGATCTTGCTGGGTGAGCTATTCTTCCACTTCAACACTTACTTTGGCTAGACGTGAGATTGGAGAGGCCTGATCCAATCAATCGGATGATCACGTCATGCTCTAGTATCTATAAGTTCATCCCCAACCATATTCAATCTGATTCTTCAAAAAATCCTTATTTCTCCTTTTTATTTTTTCCCAAATAAATACTAGAAGTTGAGGATGAATCGTGTTGAGAACAAAGAAGATTACCAATGCCCAGGAGTAGATTTATTAAAGAGTAATTTTTTCAAACAGCAACTTTTTCAAAGAGTAATGTTTTCCAAGATTGATGTTCCAACTCTCAGTGTGAAATTTCCTTCTACGAGTAATGTTTTCTAAGAGCAATGTATTCTAAGAGCAATGTATTCTGAGAGTAGTGTTTTTTTTTTTAGAGTAATGATAGAACCCTTTCTGTAAAATTTCCCTCTAAAAGTAATGTTTTATAAGAGTAATACAATGTATTCTGAGAAATACAAATAATTATCCTATCTATAGAATTATATTTGACAACTTTGTTTACCATTAAATAACCTGTAGATGGTTGATATGCCGTAAACCAAACCAAACCATCATCCTTTGGGTACAATGCATGCTCATTAATTTCCTTGTTCTTTTGTTTAGGTTCCTGACTACTTCTTTTGTCCAGCTGATGAAGGGTCCAGAGTATCTTACTCGGCATACTCTCCAGGTATTTATTCCTTTTATGTTTCTACTATATAGTTTGGTTTCGAGGAGCTTTCTCGTTATTCTTAAGTGTTCTTTTCGGAGCTTCTCTTTTATCGCTGTGGACTTGATGGTGTTTGCTTCTAGAACTCATAAATATTTATAGGTATCATATTCGCAGAGCGTCCTCATCATCTTTTGGTTGGGCAGTTCTATGCCCTCTGCTGTTTCGAGTTTTCCCTTTTTCATCTCCAGTAGTGCACATATTATTATTATTACTCTACTTATAATAGTATTGAGAACTTTTCAATCGATTCCATGAATACTGTTTATCAAATTTACCCCAAACCATCAATATCCGTAATATTCTACAAGCTAAGTGCAATTTATTATCATATATCTATGTTTATATAAAGTTATGTATATGTATGCGTATATATATGTATAATATATTAAGCCTTAAATTTGAAACATTTTCTAGAATCAAAATCGTAATGGATTTTGATCAAAATTAGAATAAGGATTCTAGACATAAGGTTTAGTATCATTATATCTTGATTTTAATCTTCGTAAAGGGACATAAAAGTGGTGCAAAACTGTCTGTTTTAGTAATTACTTACCTTTCCTGGGCGAGTATTCTTCTAGTATATATATATATATATATATATATATATATATATATATATATATATATATATATATATATATATAACGTTTGCTTTTCATAAAAGTGTTAAGTATGTAAAAAATAATATTTAAGATTTTTAAAATATAAAAAATGATAATGATGAATTATAATGTTTTGGAAGTTTTGAGATGAAGATTCATAATTTGTATTATTTTGATTATTCAGACTAATGTTCTCATTTTGGATGCTATTCTCTCAACGTTTCGGCCGATGTAACTTCCGACCTTCTTCAGATGTGTCTTGTCGAACTCAAGAATCTGTATGGAGATTTAACAGAACCTTTTATTTAATTCGCATAGCGCAATGGATATAAGTGCTAAGTATAATCAGTTCTAAGTGACAGTCTTCTGGAAGCTGAAGGTTCAATCCTCAGTACGGGCTATACGAAGAATGTAATTATGAATTTCTTAAGACTTCTACCCGAGAGTAAATTACCCATGAGGATTAAATAAAGTGTTCCGTACAAAATTCCATACAGATTTCTGAGTTCAACCAAACACACCTGAAGAAGGTCTGAGGTTACATTGGCCGAAATGTTGTCTGAATAATTCAAATAATACAGATAATTTATAACAAATAAATAAATCTTATCACATGTGTTATTTGTTGTATTTACCTGTTATGCGGGTTTCATGTTTCATGCGATCTTCTAACATTCATTTCTGTTAAAAGATCACGTAACAGAGAATTTCTATTTTGCAGGCGATACATATCATGTGACTATTTATTTACGAAAACTCATTGATTCACATACAATAGTTTTTTTTCTCAATATGGAGTCGTGAACTTGTCAATTGAATATTTTTATGACAGTTGGTGTATCCTACATGTCTGATATATATTGCGGAAACAACTATAATGTTATTTATATGTATATTTGAACACACTTTTATTTCCATTAAAAATGTTATTTGTATATTTGTGTGTGATGTCAGCCTGTTTACATATACATGTAAATGCCAGCCTGTTTACATGTGCATGTGAGTGTGAGCCCGTTTTCATGTATATGTGAGTGTCAGTCTGTTTACATGTATATGTAAATGTCAGCCTGTTTACATGTGCATGTGAGTGTGAGCCCGTTTTCATGTATATGTGAGTGTCGGCCCGTTTTCATGTATGTGTGAGTGTCAGCCCGTTTACATGTATGTGTGAGTGTCAGCCCGTTTACATGTATGTGTGAGTTTCGGCCTGTTTACATGCATATATGGGTGTTTCTGTCTCTATATATATATATATATATATATAGTAAGTTATGAAAATATATTTATGGCAATTAAGCTACACAGAGGCTACCGAGTTTCATCCCCGAGGGAATCTTCATTTTAGCCTGAAGATTCCCCCCGGGGATGAAACGCGGGAGCCTCTGTGTAGCTTGATTGCCATAAATATATTTTCATAACTTACTACCTAGCTCTACTTGCGTATCGCGCACTGTTGAAGTAAATACTGAAAATTGATGCATAACAAAATTATATCTCCTTATAAAATTTTTATGTGGATACATGAAATACTAATTATATATATATATATATATATATATATATATATATATATATATATATATATATATATATATATATATGTGTGTGTGCTATTTATAATGCTCAGGTCAAATCAACATCGATGATAAGTTTCAAGCTTGGAGCTGGCCCAGATCGAAAACTAATGTTTTGTTGGTTTTGTTTATATTTATAAACAAGTCGCAAGTCCAAAAGCAAATATGTATAAATAGGTATATATATATAAACAATGTATAAATAAGTATATATATAAACAATGTATAAATAAATATATATATATATATAAACAAGTCAAAAATCAAATATTGTTGAAGATAGCTTGAGTGACTTGTTAATAGATATAAACAAACACAACAAAACATTATTTTTCGATTTGGGCCCGCTCCAGGCTTAAAACCTATGGTACCATGTTGATTTGACCTGATCTTCTGTAACATTATTAATAAATAAACAGATACTATGCTCTTATTATTAAATAATTGAGCACTCTGTTTGAGTTTTTTCTAACAACCAAAACTATATATATATATATATATATATATATATATATAGCGTGTATGTGTGTTGTATCATACACAAACAGTTAATAGAATACACACAAGGTTGAAATAAATGACTTTTCTCTAGCCTTTCGGATCGGAGCAAAGTGAGTATTTGTTCTGATGCTACACTTCATCTTTTCTATCTTCGGTTTGTGAAGCAGAAATCTTTTAAGACTGAGGCACTTTTGGGGGAGCTGGATTTTATCCACATTAAAAACCGACTTTGTGTCTAACCCTGCCCTCATGGGGAGGCAAGTAAATTGGGACATGGTTGAAATAAATTATATATCTTTTTATTCTCGTTTATAAATTAAGCAACAAATAACAAACACAAATACAACATATTTATAATCCTTTCCAGACTTAGTCTATTATTGTCGTCGAGTAGGGTGTTATCACTTTACAACATCTACTCTTTTTGAAATTACACTTCCGCCGGAAGTCATACTTTCATCTTTTTGAATTAATTTCCGTTTAGACTTGCTAGAGCATTTCTTTACAGGTGATTCTTGAGGTTTCAGTACATCGAATAAATCATGAATTACTTTCATAGGCTCTTCTCTACAATGATTTGCTTCAGTTTAAATGAAAAATTCATGAAATAAATGAATTTTTCATTTAAATTGCACGATTGTGTATTTTTAAAATATTTCACTTTAATACATTCTAATCCGTGCTTCAAAGATGTTGTCAATTTCCTTACTTAAAAAAAGCACCAATCTGTGCATAACATCGCCAGGACAACACTTATCCTAACGTCTTCAGAACTTGACGTCTCTTTCTGCTCATATCGTGATTCGACCCCTCGGGGTTAATACCATCAAAATGAGGAGGAAGAAAAGAAGAAAAAAACTATAAGACAGTCTCACCTGACAAAGTTGTTCTACAACGAAAGCTTGCAAAAAAAAAAAAAAAAATTTAAATAAATGAATTTTTCATTTAAATTGCACGATTGTTGATTTTCAAAATATTTCACTTTAATATATATATATATATATATATATATATATATATATATATATAAGAGGTTTATGTAGTTTGCTTGAAGCATTGTTTATTAGTATATAGAAATGTGATACTTAGAAGGCAATACAATGCAGAGGTGTGAGGGATAGATACAAGTTGGAGCAAATAAGACATATAATGGTGGAACAAATTAAATAGTTTCACCCTTAATACAATGTATACATACACACACACACACACACACACACACACACATATATATATATATATATATATATATTTATTTATTTATTTTTTCACAAACACACATATATCTGTTTATCTACACAATGTTACAATGTTATGTAATACCTGTATCAAGATGGTCTGGTGGAAACTTCGTATGATATAATATTTCGGGAACTCTTCTCTTCTTCAGAACCGTGCTCAACTCAAGTTCAAGCGTGCATATGAAGGAAATGCACGCTTGAACTTGAGTTGAGCACGGTTCTGAAGAAGAGAAGAGTTCCCGAAATATTATATCATACGAAGTTTCCACCAGACCATCTTGATACAGGTATTACATAACATTGTAACATTGTGTAGATAAACAGATATATGTGTGTTTGTGAAAAAATAACTAAATAAATAAATATATATATATATATATATATATATATATATATATATATATATGTGTGTGTATGTATACATTGTATTAAGGGTGAAACTATTTAATTTGTTCCACCATCATATGTCTTATTTGCTCCAACTTGTGTCTATCCGTCACACCTCTGCATCGTATTGCCTTCTAAGTATCACATTTATATATATATATATATATATATATATATATAACAAATCCGAAATCATTGGATGATATGGAGCGGTTGTCACGTGACTAATTAAAAATTCTTTGTAGAAATCTCCAAATTCTTTAACTGTAAATTGAGTTCCGTTATCAGACATAATTGTATCAGCTATACCAAATCTGGTGAAGATTTTGTGCAAAAAGTTTATAGTGCTTTTGCACGTAGGTTTTCTACATTTGACCATTTCTGGCCACTTCGTTAAAAGTACCTACCATAATAATGTAATAACCCCATTCATTTATCCTGCATAGTCAATAGGTAGCGTCGGCCATGACCTGTCCATTTTCAGCCACGAGTTAATTGTTACTGGTGATGCTTTTGCTGCCATTACACATCATTTACAAAGTTTCACAAGATCTTCGATATTTTTATCCGTACCAGACCAACAAATATAACTCCTCATGAAGTTTTTTACCCTACTGATTACGGAAGGTCCTGTGTGAAAATATGTTTTTGTGATTTGACTTTCTATTTTGCCAGCTCATGATCTTTTAAAATTTTTTGTAATAAATTTATCAAATTTAGCTTTAAATCTAATCCCCTCAAGAGTAACTGGAAATTCTTTTATTGTAATGCAATATATGTTTTTATCTTATTTAGTTATGGGACGATTCCAATATTTTTCCTTGATTCCAATACAATTACCGATTCCGAGGGGGGGGGGGCAGTTATTTAGCGGAAAGTCCTCATCTACTTTTAAATGTAGATATGACAAACTTCTTAATGTTTTTTTAATGTATTGTATCGAAGATTTTGATAAACTCATCTATATTTTTCACTTGTTCCATTTTTTTCTCTTATTTATCCGCTAGTGCCATTTTTACCAATGACATTCTTACCTAAATTCGTTATTATGATCTATAAATTTTAGTTTTACTGGTAGTTTAAAATCAATAAATATTTATCATTTGATCATTAGTACCAGCAATAGAAAATTAAGTGGCAAACAAACAAAACAAAAAAGATTAAAAGAATCGTTTTTGGAATAGGAAATTGGTTAAAATTTTTCTGAATCCGATAACAATTCCGATGCCTCAAAAAGTTCCGATTTTTTTTATTCCCGATTCCGACTCCGATTAATCGTCCCAACATTAATCTTATTTCTGTATTTAACGAAGCAATCACTGTTTCTTCTATAGGTTCATTTAGTTTCGGAATAAGCCTTGACAATCCGTCTGCATGTGTTATTTTCTTTGATGGAAGGAATTTCATTGTAAATGTATAGTTTAAAAGAATGTATCCCAATATTTGCAAGCGATTAGCCGGTATGCCTTTCTTAGACTCAAATATTGATAGTAATGGACGATGGTTCGTATGCAAAATAAATTTTCTTCCATGCAAAAATTTATATCTTTTACTGTAAATATCTTTTTCTATCTGACTGTATTTTTTTTTCTGTTGCCAATAACGTTCTTGATGCGTGTGCTACTGCTTTCAGCTATCTGTTATCTTGCTTGTGTAGTAAAACAGCCCCTAATCCCAAGTTACTACCATCAATCACGACATATCTCTCTTTATTAGAATCATAATGTGAAAGGAATAAGTTTTTTTTAGTATTTTTATTATAGTTCATGCCAAACAAGGCAGGCTGCCATTGTAGACATAAGGGGCTACTGAGAATTAGGGTGTAAGTTTTGGGGGTAATCCTAAGTTGGGACCTGTGCAGCGAGATGTATGTTTACATTAGTTTTAAATTTCTGCAATTCGGTACAGTCGGGGAAACAGGAAGCAGGGAGGGAGTTTCAGAGGCCGGCAACACGAGGAAAGAAGCTATTGGAGTAGAAGGCTCTCCAGTATTTGGGTACCTCCACAGTAAATGGATGAGACTTAGCTGATTGTCGGGTTGGTCTAGTGTATTTACGTCGAGGGGGGGGGGCACTAGAGCAGAAAGTTTATCGGAGCACAATCCATTGAAATAATTGTAAAACAGGCACAAGGATGCAACATTGTGGCGATGGGACAGGAGCTTGATCTTGGTGGATAGTGAGGGACCTATTAAGTTGGCAACTCTTTTTTGGACCTTGTCTAAGAGGAAGAAACTAGTGGATGATGCATCATCCCAGATGTGGCAACAATACTCCATACATGAGTGGCTTTGTAGAGATATAGGATGATGTCATGTGTGAGAAGTTTTCTAGCACATTAGAGGGAGCCCACATTCTTTGCAGCAGCCTTAGCAATGCCTTCAATGTATTTTTTCCAATTCATGTGAATGTTAGGCCGAGGAGTTTGAACGTTGGATTCTCAGGTAGGGTGTTATTAGCCATGGCAATCGGTGGTTGGAGAAGTTTCTTATAGTTATTGACGGAAAAGAGCTTTGTCTTTGTGGCATTAAAAGTTACCATCTATTTATGACCCCATTCCACTGCAGATTGGAGGTCACGTTTTAAAGATTCAGCCATTGCCTTGGATATGTGCACGTCTGTTTTGCCCACATGACGAAAGTAGAGCATAGTGTCGTCAGCAAATATACCCATCTCAGACTCAATGTCATCAGGGAGATCGTTTATGAAGAGCAGGAACAGTAGAGGTCCAAGGATCGATCCTTTGGATACACCTGTATTTATGTCATGTTGCTTGGATGAACAGCCATCAAGGACAACCTGGATCTTTCTTTTGGTTAAGAAGGATCTAATTATGTTAAATATTCGTCCAGTAATACCACATGAGTGAATTTTTATGAGAAGACTTTTATGCCAGACATTGTCAAAGGCTTTGGATATATCAAGCGCTACCGCTCTAGCTTTACCTGCTTTGTCCAGTGTATGATATATGCATTCAGAGATGACCGTTAGGATATCCGCAGTAGATCGTGCTTGCCTAAATCCATACTGACGGTCAGAAAGAAGTTTAGCATTAACGAGATGCCAGACTATTGCTAGATTGATTAAGGATTCAAAGATCGAGAGTAGACTGATGGGGCGATAATTCTGAGGATATTTTTTCAAATGACACAGTTCCATTTTGTATCTTTATTAATTTATTTTGTACCGCTCTTGATGCATGCATTCTAGGAATAAAGTGTTGTAATAATTATCAAATTCCCAAGAAGCTTGCAATGTTGACACTTGTTGACACACTCACATATTTATTATTGCTGTAGATCTGGATAGGTCTGGCTCTCGACCCTTTTCATCAATTATGTATCACAGATATTTAATCGTTGAATAAAAAATCGTATTTATTAGTGATTAGCTTATGTTTTCTATTTTCACCTTTTATCAAAACTTTGTTGAGATAAGCAACTGCAAAATCCAAATCATTCAACATGGCGTCTATACTTTGTTGCAATATTCCTGTCATCAATTCTATTTGATAAGGCGATGTATCTCGACATGTCATATACTAATAACTATTAACATGTAAGTTATTATATTTTAAAAATCTGCATTAATAAGGCTTTCAAAACATATTCCCTATTGACTTAATACTTTTAAGAAAACATAACATTATATGATGCAGAATACGATCTAACATGTATTGATTCTCTCGAAGAAAACCCCCACCCACCCCATCACCACCACCACCACTCTGTTCAGATGACTGATTGATCGGGAAGTTCAGTAACATAACATTATCATGCTATCTTCTCAGTGGTATGCATCTCTTTATGCACCCTGTCACCATTCCTTCTAGACATAACTTGCTCACACCGACTCTTGTTCTTTTGAAGTATCAGTACAGTCTTAACGCTTTCCATTTAATTATAAAGGCTTCGTCTTTACTGAAGAATCGCTTATTCTACTATGATCCGTTAACTTCACACTACACATGCAATGTGCCGAGTGAAGTTAGCGGATCATGTACACACATATATATGTATACACTGTAAACATTTATATACACTGTAAATATGTATCTATTCTTCGGGTAACGGGTAGTCTAGATAAAACGTCATTCACTGTGCATGGTTATCACCATCTGTCTGTTTAAATGGGTAACGTCATCATTTTGATTAAGTCATCCAGTGTGCATGAGGACAAGCAAGCAAGATAATAGACAACCAAGATCCACAGACTTTTAGAAGTTAGCTGTACTTATTCGGTGTTCCCTGGGAGTAAAAGGAGAATTACTGTCGATTAATAGTAAAGAACAAATAATGATATGTAATGAAAGTAGAGATGAGAAGCACACACACACACACACTTCCCTGTAATCTGTTTCGGTGGGTAAGGGGAAATGTCTCCACCTGAACGGTTTTCTTAGAAAGAATAAGTATTTTAAAAAGAAAACTAAAGCGAAATAAAATATATTCGTACTAATAACATAATGTAAGCTAGTTTGAATCAAATATCGATGTATCAAATGCATTGCTATCTGGTCCTAACTTTGAAAAGTCGACAAGATAACTTTATATGTTAGATATATGGGGAGAGTGATAAGTCTGGGGTTGTAAGAAGACCCTCATACCTATCACCCTCTCCACTAACACACACAACGAACACTTATATAATTCCTTAACTAAATATTGTTTTAGACCGTTCAATTCAGCATCAAAATCGTTTCAACAAACAGAAAAATACTTGGACTACTTCTATACACAAGCAAACATCTATACCATGACATGTAACGAATGCAACAATCACTACATCGATGAAACTCAGAGTCTCCATAGAAAAAGGATCTATGAACATAACAGAGGAGTTAAACTCGGCGATGTCAAAAAAGTTTTAGTTTCGCACATGCTTGAATTTAATCATAGTTTTAACTTTCTAAGGCTGTGATAGTCAAATGCGTACATAACATACACTGCAGACGCTTTGTGGAAGCAGCTTTGATTGTCCACTCTTGCAATAATATCAAGTAACGCCCTAAACATTATTGTGGAGAACGCTATTCTAACTGACAAGGATTAAGTTTATCTTTTAGTTACATCCTAATTCTACCTATCCTACTTCCTACACACACTTATTAGTCTTCTTTTCCCACCCTGCGCATTAACACACACTTCTCTACCTCTCATCTGGCTTACAATCTTTTCATACTAAATCAATCCTACGACCCTTACTACCCATCCCTACATCCACCTACCCTGGTAGCCCTTTTTTCTACTAATATGCGTATCCCCCTACTCTCACACGCGCCGTCCTCTTCTGCCTCACCATACTTTCTCTTCATTTCCCTACTACCTACCCGGTCAACTAGCGCCCGCGCCATTAAACTCTTTTTCTCCTTACCACTCGTTTCTATGCATAAATACTTAGATTTCTCCTGTAATAAACTTTTACCTTGAGAGAGCCTGAAAAGATTTTGAGGCGAAATATTGCTCTCTCCACGCATGTCTTTCTGTTGATTTCATTTTGTTCCATATAGATGTCTTCGTTCTAATCCTTTTGTTCATGTTTATGTATTGTGTTTATTTGTTACGCACATATCGTGTCATGTCTCAGGCAATCATCAAACAGGAATAAAATAAATAAAAAATTTTCTCGGCAGCCTTTGTTGTGCTCAAACGCATAAAACAGTCCAGATTTCTTTTCTTTTGTGTATATATATGTGTGTGTGTGTGTATGTATATATATATATATATATATATATATATATATATATATATATATAATATATATATATATATATATATATAAATATATATATATATATATATATATATATATATATATATATGTATGTATGTGTATCTATATATATGTATATATGTGTATCTATATATGTATATATATATATGTACATACGTATATATGTATATATATCAAGGCGATCCATAATACAGGCCTACCAAGCATGCGTGACTCTTGTCTGACTGGGGGTGAGTTATTTGGCATTATTCAGTCAATTCTGACACGGCTGGATATCGGATACAATTGAATTGAATCTTTTTTAAAGGTATTTTGAAAAAAAATTTATCATTGGAATTCTGCTATTTAACAATATTGAAATAAGTATAAATGTTAATTTATATAAATTTACAACATTTATCTTTAGTGTTTTGTTTTATGAAATATGCATAAACTTTTAAGAAATTTGTCACAAAAATTGTAATAACGAATATCTTTATTAGAAAAATAAATAAAAAAATTGTTTGTAATAACGAATATCTTTATTAGAAAAACAAAAAAAATTGTTCGTAATAACGAATGTCTTTATTAGAAAAATAATTTGTTTTGTTAAAAAAGTGTACTTTGTAATAACTCATATTGGTTCAATTCTAGAAATATGGACCGTTGGATTTTGTTTAATATTTGCTTAAATGTTGAAAGAAAATTGATCGGTGATTTAAACGACACTTTTTATTTGAGCATAAAATTCGAATTTATTTTAGAATGTGACATAAAATTCAAATTTCATGTCAATTACATTTAAAAAATTGGGGTATTTTTAACTGAAGTCAACAAAATAAAAAAGAGGTAAAAAGACAAACAAATGTGCAACAAATAAATGTTACCAAAGGCAAAATAAGTTACTCTTCTACATACCTGTACAAGTTTGGGTTAGGGTTTTAACTTATTTTAAAGCGTTTTTTGTTGTTAAAAACAAACATAGTGTCGACTCTGTTCAGTTAGAACGAAAAAAAAGTTGATGCAGATAAGCCCTCCACGAGCAACCCTGATAATCGCTCAAAAATCGAAAAGTAAACAAAATACTTGTAGAAACACATCCAATAAATGTCACCAATTGTGCGAAAATGTAATGTTCTATCAGTATTTTGCTTAATTTTCGATTTTTAAGCGATTATCAAGGATCCTCGACAACACTTTTTTTTCGTTCTAACTGAACAGTCGATACTTTGTTTTTAACAAAAACAAAAAACGCTTTAAAATAAGTTAAAACACAAACAAGGTAGGTAGAAGAGTAATTTATCTTGCCTTTGGTAACATTTATTTGTTACACATTTGTTTTTTTCCCCTTTTTTGTTGTTCATTTCGGTTAAAAATACCCGAAAATTGCAGATTTCTGGCCATATTATTAACATGTAATCTAGGGGGCTTAAAACTGTACTCACCTGTGTTGTGTATAGATTTTGAATTTCTACTTGCTTCTCATTCCCAAGAAAGAATACATTTCATTTTCGTCATCCTAAAGTCCCTACTGTCTCAATCTTAAGTTCCTTTGTCCTAACATTGATAATTCTTAATCCATGTTATCCACTAAAATATAAATTCCCACCTTCATACAATTACAAATTTTCAATTTTAAATTCAAGTTCAAACCTTTCAAACCATAGAATTCAGGGTTCATACACTTTTTAAAATCACTATGTAATGTTTACAAAATAATAGTTAAGTTAATAACTTTTAATATCAGTATCCCTAAAACCTTGCTCATTATGGTAAAGAAATGCTGTGTGACAGGTTGTCATGGCAATTATAATCAGGAAAATAAGGTTCCTGTTTTTCGTCTTCCCCAAGATCAAAATGAGCGAGAACAATAGCTAAAGACAATACCTAGAGACAACACTCCTGACAAACCAAGCACTGTTGTTTGTGAAAGGCATTTTCCTTCTGGGTATGAAACAGTGGGTATTAGAGGAAAAGTACGACTGACGAATCCCCCATCAGTATTTGATCATTTGCCATCAAGTGTATTAAGAAGTCCTCAACCAAAACACACAACAAATAAATCTTCAGCTTCTGTGCGAAATGTGCAAAATGATGAATTAGCATAATTCCTAGAAAAAGAAAAAATTAGTAGTTTTCAAAATTTGTTTGACAATATTGATCAACAGGATTTTGTATCAGAAGTTACATTCTATAAAGCTAACAATCAGCTGTTGATCCAGTCTGTTGAATTTTTTACCGGAGGTATTCCAATATTTATAATAAAAACTATTGAAAATTTAAAATTTGAATGCTATCATGCTGGTATACATACAACTATTTGTTCTCTTTCAAAAAATCGAGTCTTAATTTTTCAGCATTGGCCACAGATTAATGAAGCGATTCGTTTTCTCAGCAAAGTAGAAATTGATAAAAAAAAATATTTTAAAAGAACAAATTAATATTATGTCTCCACCAAGTATTGGCACAAAACATTATGACTCTAATATTCTTATCAGGGCATTTGAATATTTTGTAATGTCTCCGTCATTATATAATCGACTTTGGAATGATTTTAAATTACCCAGTGTGAAAACATTATTAGCTTTGACATCAAAAGTTTCAAAATTAGATGATTTTAATTTTCTGAGTGACATATGTTCTCAAATTTCTGAAAATCAGAAAAAGTGCATTATTTTTGTTGATGAAGTGTATGTAAAAGTTTCTTTACAATATCACGGAGGAAATGTATTTGATTTTGCTGAAAACTCTGAAGGATTAGCAAAAACAGTATTGGGGATTATTGTAAAATGTTTACTTGGTGGACCAAAATTTTTACTTTAAATGATCCCAGTTGCCAAGTTAGAGGCAATATTTTTAAATGAAAAAGTTTCAAATATTGTTGATCTAATTTAAACAATTAAATGGTCAAGTAATTGCAATTGTATGTGATAACAACAGGATTAATCAATTTTTTTTCAAAAAAATTGATGCTGTTTATGATAGGCCTTGGCTAATTAAAAATGACTTGTATTTAATTTTTACTATGTCCACTTTTTAAAAAATATTTGGAATAATTGGATTACTGAAGCTTCTTTCTAATTACCATTTGATTCTGAAGGTAAGATGTTAACAAAATGGCAAGTTGTAAAAGGTCTTTATGAACATGAAAAAACTCAGTTTGTTAAATGATCAAAATAACTGATGTGGCAGTTTACCCAAAACCTGTTGAGCGACAAAAGGTTTCTCATTGTTTAAAAGTTTTTTTGTGATTAAACTGTAGCAGCAATTAAATTGCATCCATTATTAAATGAAGAGGATACTGCACAAACAGTTGATTTTATTGAAAAGGTTTTGATATTTTAGAAAATTGTCAGTGTTAAAGAAATGTATAGTGACATTAAGAAAAATGATCAACTGAAAAAGGTGATAACAGATTTAAATGATGAAAACCTTATATTTCTTTGTAATTTTGGAAGAATGATACAGAAAATGGGAAGCAAGCAAGGAAAAAAAAATCATTAACAGGGATACTAATTTAGCCATGTAATGGTTTAACTGCTGTTTGTAAATATTTACTAAGCAGTGGGTTTAACTTTGTTATGTTTGGTGAATTTACCACAGACTATTTAGAAAATGAATTTGGAAAATTAAGACAAAGTTCTGATGATGCATATTTCATAACTGTTCAAAATATTGAAAAATTTCATATTGAAAAAACTAAACTGCTATTTAAATTAGATGTTGATGTCAAAGAATACAACTTTGATTCAGGACATAATTGTCCAAAATGTGAATATTTGCTGGATGAAATAGCATGCAGAATATTTGATAACTTACCAGATCTTGAAATTAAGATCTCTAAAGATATTAAAATGTCTCTTTTGTATATAGCCGGTTATGTTACAAGAAAAATTGTCCAATTGATGAAGAATATTTAATAATACGAGTTTTTACTTTCAAGAATATGGACATTTTTAAAAAGAAATAGATCATAGTACTTTAAAAATTCCACTGGATACAACAGTCCAGTGGGTGTTTTTCTGTTTTATAATGTTTGGTATTGTTAAATTGAACACTTGCAGACATTCTTTGACAAAAATCTTTATGTCAGTTTCTGATATGCATCATTTCAATATGAAAAGAGAGCATGGGTTTATATTGTCCAATATATTTTTCAAAAAATATTGTCTGTTTCATTCACCTAAGGCAATTCAAGAACCAGCACTAAAAGTTTTGAAATTATCTTAAAATATCATTCATAAAAGAAAAATGTTTATACAATTCTCATAACATAATCAGTATTGATAATGCCTCATTTTCAAAGCAGTCATCATATATATTTTACATTTCCCCCTTTTTACATATATTTTAGTTGTTTTATGTTCTTGTTAATGTAAGTTGATTTTATTATTAAGTCTGTGTATAATATGTATTATCGTATCATGAAGAAATAATCA
>OY744525.1:80634039-80796539 GCA_963556195.1 Sepiola atlantica | reverse complement strand
TTTACCATTTCCAAGAACTATCCGTCTATGGAATAATACCACTGGGCTGCTTCTCAGCTCACTACAACATAGTCATTTTCAAGTCCAATGTTAACAACTTCTTGTTGAGCCGTCCTCTTAAATAATCAAATTCTGACCAGTTTCAACCATCGTTACCAATCATCACGGTGTTGTCTCACCGTCCACCTGACAAACTCATTAACCCTTATCCTCGAGTGGCCTTTGGGCCTTGATAAGCGGTGACTTATTAGTAGATAAAAAAAACTTACACCGGTTATAAAATAAGTGCACATTTTAGAATGGGATCCCCATCGCTGCATGAAAATGGAAGTGTGTATATATATATATATATATATATATATATATATATATATATATATATATATATATATGTTTTTTGTTATTGTTTTTCGTAAGCGCCGTTGAGCAAATGAACACTCATTCAATTACATATCGCTACCTTAGTGGTGATAGGGAGATTTTCCCTATTAAATGCATTTTACTGCATTCTGTCGCCCACCCCTCTTTTTGGAGACATATATTATTATTATTTTTTTTTTAATTTTTATTATTTATTTTAAAAAAAATTTTCACACACACATGCATATATATATATATATATACAGTACCATCCAAAATTAAGGAACAATAATTAAATCTTCTGAATCTAAACAAAATTATATATTAATTTTTGTGAAAATTTCACTGAATATACACATTATGTAGTTGGACTTTTACCGAGATTTTCAGATGAATTAAAATAATATTCTTAAAGTTATCCACCATTTTACGGATTTCAAGTGTCCAAAATTAAGGAACAAAATATCATTTTTAACTAAATCACATTAAAAAGGCAAAAGAGTTGTAATATTTTGTACTTTCACCTTTGTTTTCAATAACTGCTGCGCATCTACGACTGCAGGATTTCACTAAATCTTGACATTAGGCCACAGTTATCTTGGCCCATTCATCTTCCAGTTTCAGGATAGCATTCTGATAGGGAACATATTCTACACTTTTATAATAACCCGGAGATGACAGTGCTCTCCACAAGGAAAAGTAGGATGCAAAGCCGGTTCTTAATGGAGTCCAGTTCCCCAATTTCCCCTGACCGAGAACGAGAACAGATACTACACTTTAATCCTAGCCTGAAGTTTAGGCCGGTATTTACGTGCTTCCCAGTGCAAGATGCAACAGGAAGTCAATATAATGTAGGCGAAATTCACCCCCTGCCCCCCCCCCCCAAAAAAAAAAACGGGAGCACGCACTCTAGAAGGGTACAAGAATAGTCGAGGACGAACGCGTTGGTATTCTCCGATAGGGACGCTTCAGGCAACCGGCCATAAACTAATCCCCCCCCCCCAATCGAAGGAGACGGTAATACCTGGGAGGATTGCCTTATTCTGATAATGAACGTGTCTGAATGGAGTCAGACAGTCCATAGGTTTTCAGAATGTGGCAAGGATTACCCCGATTAGGTATGAAGTAGGCCGGAGTAGATGGCCACATTGTGTGTGTGCGTGTGACCTCATTAATGTGTTATGCACCGTTCGTGCATCGTTTGCAAGTGCAGAATAAACATCCGCGCTAATAAAAATGTTTGCACCCATGCACGTAGACACACGAACGTCTCTCTATCGCTGAATGCTTATTCCAATTTTCCGATTCGCTGTTTTATTGACACATTTTAATATCATTCCTGCGCGATTTTATGTCGATATATGATACCGTCACTATATCACTAAACACGGATTTCATTACGCTGATTTTTTTGCTCCCCCCCCCCGTTGTCTGACTGTCTCTCTATCTTTCTCTCTCTCTCTCTCTACACACACACACACACACACACACACACACACACACACACACACACACACATATATATAAATTTAATGTGAAAAAATATAAATATTCATTATATATATATATATATTTAAATTTATTTCTTATTTATGACGCATCGGAATATAAAATCTCTTTAAAAAAAATCAGATCTAAATAGTAATGAATCGTCCAAATCGATGTCCCTGTCGCTGGAGGCGGCCCTACCAGGGAATGCCGACGGAACTGTTCATGGCTATTTTTGTATTCTTTCAGAGTGTGCACTTGGAGGGGGGGGGCAGGTGCTGTGGGAGACATGTAAATAAACGTCTTTTTTTCTGGTCTTCTTTTCATACCAGTTGACCAATCCTTGGCACATTCTGATTTTAGGGTCTGGTTCGCAAGAGGTCAGACCCTTTTTTTTTTCTGAATTATGTATGATTCGGTTAAGTCTTAGGAGACCATCATCCCAGATATTACCTCCTCCTTAGAGAGGGTGTTTGTTAGTGCCGGTCGTCACCCCCTCCCTACGATCCAAATGATCTAACTCGAGTTCAATGAGTGATCCAACGGTTCACATTTTTTTAGTATATATATATATATATATATATATATATATATATATATATATATATATATATACATCATGTAAACCTTAGTTATTCAGAGAAGAACATTCCATATGTTCTTCAAAAATATTTTTATTTGCAAAAAATTGTTTCCGACCATTTCAAGAACCTATACTTTTATGATATGCAAATTATCACTGATATTCATGATGAGTCTTCATCAGTGTATAAATTCCCCAGTCAATTAAAAAAATTCAAATGTATGCAATATTCATATATATATATATATATGGGAAGAGAAGGATGAAGGTAATCCGACGTGATGGTAAAATGAAAAAGGAAAACCAAAAAACTGGATGTTTTTTTATGTAGGGTAGACATGTTGGGAAGAAAAATAAAATAAAATGAAAAATAAAAATAATAGCAGCGTCTAAGCTGGACGTCCGTACTTGTTAGAGAATGAAAAATGAGTGGGAGAAAAAAGGGGAAGGGTGGAGGGAGCAAGGACTACTGTGGCTGGCGATGAGAGAAAGAGGTGGGGGATGAGCAGGGGTAAAATGGATGGCAGAGAGAGATTGGGGGAAAAGGGGGAGGGGGTGTCTGACCAGATGGCTGCGGTCGAGACCGAAGGGGAAGAGTGAGTTGGAACGTTTGTGTGTGTGGGGTGTGTGCAGGGAAATGGGGATGGGCAGAGAGGGAGGGGGGGGGCTGTGATCTCGGTGGATGGGCGAAAGCCATAGTCCCAGAGAGCGTTTGAAGAAAATGAGGGAATTTAAGAAGAGGCATGGGAGAAAACGGATGAGAGGGGGAAGAGGGAGGATTTGTCGTGATAGGGTGTGAAATATTTGAAATATTTGGAAAATGATAGCAATGAGTGGGGGATTGGAGTGGGTGGGGGAGGGGGTGATTGAAAGGGTGGGTGAGGAATATATTTGAAATATTTGGAACATGAGAAAGTTTATTTGGACTGTAGTATTAAAAATGTGAGGGAAAGAAAAATGACACCACCACCAACACAGTTCTAAAAAATTACAGACACACTGACACAGATTTCACCAAAGGCTTCATTCAAGGCATAATCTCAACTACCACCACTCTCCCTAATGACCCCGTCTTACCCAAGAGATACATAGACACTCTTAAACACCTAGCTAACAACAACAACATACTCATATCACCATCTGACAAAGGAGGGGGCATAGTAATCATGGACAAAAATTCATATATCAAAAAAATATCTACTCTATTATCCGACGAAAACATATACACTAAAACTGACCAAAAAACTATAGATAAAAACATAGAACATTTTAACAAATCTTTCAAACACCTAATTAAGAACAACAAAAAATGGGCATCAAACATTGAGTATCACCCTATCATTCCCACATTATACGGGCTCCCCAAAACCCACAAACCTGACACCCCCATGCGTCCAATTGTATCAAGCATAGGTAGCACCACACACAAAATCGCACGGGCCATAGCTAACATCCTCACTCCACTAATGGGTACCATCAGTCCCTCCCACATAAAAAATTCAGGCGACCTTCTTAGCAGAATAAAAAACATCAACGTAGAAAATAAAAATATACACAGCCTAGATGTAACTTCGCTCTACACTAACGTACCTGTAAAAAAATGCCTACACTTACTTCACACACATATAAAGAAAACAAAAACCGACCTACCTTTTCCCCCCAACATTTTTATAGAAATAATTAGACTCATCACTGACATAACATATTTCCAATTTAACGAAGTATTCTACAAACAAAAATTTGGACTCCCCATGGGCAACCCCCTTAGCGGTGTATTGGCCTGCCTCTTTTTAGAATTCTTAGAATCCGGTCCTTTCAAATATAGACTACCTCCTAACATCGAATACTTTAGATACATAGATGATATTTTAATTTTCCTCCCCACAGACACACAAATCATTCATGTTAAGGATAAACTCAACACAGTAGAACCCTCCATAAAATTCACCCATGAGACTGAAATAAACGGCTCTATTCCCTTCCTTGATACTCTTATAATTAAGTCCAACAATAAACTAGAATTTAAGGTACACCGCAAAAACACTCACAAAAATGACTACATACATTTCTACTCCCACCATCATAGCAAGATCAAAACAGGTATAATTATAGGCTTCTTCCTACGCGCCCTTAGAATATGTAGCCCCCCACACATAGATGAAGAAATAAAATACATTTTTAATTCCCTAAAAACATTGCAATACCCCACACATTTCATATTAAATGCCAAGAAAAAAGCCTTCCAAATATTCTCCAGAAACACCACACAAAAAAATCAAACCCCTAACACCTCTCTCATAGACAGACCCCTTCTCCTACCCACGCATTCCAATAACACATCCATATGCAACACGCTCAACAAATTAGGCATTCCAATAGTACAAACCACTTCTCAATCCATAAAACAAACTTTAAACACATCCAGACATTTCCAAAAAACACCCACATCCCATGCCGGCTTATACACTGTCCCTTGCAATGATTGCCATCAATTCTACGTGGGAGAAACACAACGCGAATTAAAGAAACGATTAAATGAACATAAAAGGGATATAAAAAACAACAACCCTCTTAGTGCACTTTTCTCCCATGCTCTAGAATATGGTCATGCATTCAAATTTGAACAAGCCAAAATCACTAAACACATCCACAACAAATCTCGGCGAAGATTATTGGAAACTGCACTCATCACATCCTCCACTACTATCAAGCAGCGAAATGGTTTCTTTAACCTATCACCCTTAATAAGCAAGATCATCCTCACTGAACAAAGTCTTTTGCCTGATCATGGCTAACTTTTATTTTCATCTCTTACCTTATGACACTCTTCCATTCACCCACACCCTTCCCTTTTCTCCCTGTATCTTCTCTTATTTTTTCCTCATTTTTCTTTCCCTCACATTTTTAATACTACAGTCCAAATAAACTTTCTCATGTTCCAAATATTTCAAATATATTCCTCACCCACCCTTTCAATCACCCCCTCCCCCACCCACTCCAATCCCCCACTCATTGCTATCATTTTCCAAATATTTCAAATATTTCACACCCTATCACGACAAATCCTCCCTCTTCCCCCTCTCATCCGTTTTCTCCCATGCCTCTTCTTAAATTCCCTCATTTTCTTCAAACGCTCTCTGGGACTATGGCTTTCGCCCATCCACCGAGATCACAGCCCCCCCCCTCCCTCTCTGCCCATCCCCATTTCCCTGCACACACCCCACACACACAAACGTTCCAACTCACTCTTCCCCTTCGGTCTCGACCGCAGCCATCTGGTCAGACACCCCCTCCCCCTTTTCCCCCAATCTCTCTCTGCCATCCATTTTACCCCTGCTCATCCCCCACCTCTTTCTCTCATCGCCAGCCACAGTAGTCCTTGCTCCCTCCACCCTTCCCCTTTTTTCTCCCACTCATTTTTCATTCTCTAACAAGTACGGACGTCCAGCTTAGACGCTGCTATTATTTTTATTTTTCATTTTATTTTATTTTTCTTCCCAACATGTCTACCCTACATGTATCCGTGCTTGCATGATATCTTTTCCCTATATCATCATCCTGATGAAGTCTTATAAATAAAGACGAAACGTTGATGTACACATAAAAAAACATCCAGTTTTTTGGTTTTCCTTTTTCATTTTACCATATATATATATATATATATTCATATATATATATTCATATATATATATATTCATATATATATATATATATATATATATATATATATATATATATATATATATATATATATATATATATAGTGTGTGTGTGTGTATATATATTTTTTTTCTAAAAAGAGGTACAACGATAGCCTGAATTAAACGCTAACTGGCTTCGAAATAGATCACCGAACGTGGGAAGAGACTGCCTCGAGTCGAACTGGTTGGAGGACAGTGATCAAAAGAGACGCTGTGCTCGCCGAAGCCTCTCGAGCAACAAGGGCCCGTGAGAAGAGAATGAAGCGCAAAGCTAAACACCATGACATACTCGATCTTCTGTCGGTGTCGTTGAAACCATTTGGTCAGCTTCGTGCTTGCGATAAGACGAACGACACACACACACACACACACACACACACACACACACACACACACACACACACATATTAATTAAGTTCTGACATTAACAAAATGATCAAAACTAATACTTTTCAAAAATGCTCAATATATATTAGAGCTTTTTATATTAAAGTAAACAGTTTGAGTATCCGACAATTGGTTCAGAACCTCTTCGGCTCCTCCTTATTTTTCAAATATTTAACACCCTATCACGACAAATCCTCCCCCTTCCCCCTCTCATCTATTTTCTCCCATACCTCTTCTTAAATTCCCTCATTTTCTCCAAACGCTCTCTAAGACCATAACTTTCGCCCATCCACCAAAATCACAGCCCCCCCTCCCTCTCTACCCATCCCCATTTTCCCTGCATACACCCCCCACACACAAACATTCCAACTCACTCTTCCCCTTCAATCTCGACCACAGCCATCTGGTCAAACACCCCCTCCCCCTCTTCCTCCAATCTCTCTCTGCCATCCATTTTACCCCTGCTCATCCCCCACCTCTTTCTCTCATCGCCAGCCACAGTAGTCCTTGCTCCCTCCACCCTTCCCCTTTTTTCTCCCACTCATTTTCATTCTCTAACAAGTACGGACGTCCAGCAAGACGCTGCCATTATTTTTCATATATATATATATATATATATATATATATATATATATATAGGGCTTTACGCGCTCCACTACTTTTGGAGCTGCTCCCGCTCCTGCTCCAACGCCCAAAATTGGAGCTGGCTCCTCTCACGCTCCCCATTTTAAAAAAGGAGCCGCTCCTGCTCCAACTCTTATAAAAAAGGAGCGGCTCTTTTTCAGCGCTCCATAATAAAAATATACCTCCTTTCATAAACGTTCTATTCTGCCAATGAGTGGTCGAAGGATAGGGGTGGGCGTCAAAGGATCTCGTCAATATGGGTTGAGATGTCACTTTAAGTGTAAGACCGTAAGATAATATTTGACAAAATCTCGCTAATATTTTGAGAGTTATAGGAGAACATGTCGGGCGAAGTATAGGATTATACGTTTCCTGAGAACAAGAAAACAATTTTGCTTTTTTAAATACATGGACATTTTCTAAGAATTTAAAGCGAGTTTAAATGACTTTCTACTCGATAGTTTATAAATTCCTTCCAAGTTTTGCAAACACACGAAGTAATTGATGTTTTGTCAATTTAAATGGCTGACTTGTTTACGAAGAAATCTAAATGAATTATGATGTATTTAATCTCGTAACTTGATTACGAACCGGCTTGAAATAATAACATTATTTAGACAACGATTTTTTACGTGGAGAGAATGGGGGGGGGTGCTTTGTTAACTATTCTGTACTTTCACGTAACAATTTAATAAACAGAAGATATCGTAAAAATTGAATTTAATTTGAAAATTTTATGTAAAAAATAACCCGGTCCAAACCTTTAATTTCGTAACGTAATTACGAACCGGGTTGAAATAACATTATTTAGAAAGCTATTCTTAACATGGAGTGAGGGGGGAGGGCTTTGTTTACTATTCTGTACTTTCACCTAACAATTTAATAAACAAAAGATATCGTAAAAATTTAATTTAACTTGAAAATCTTATCTAAAAAATAGCCCGGGTCGTAAACTGCACAAGTACCAAAAAAATAATATAAAAAATGTTCTTGACTGGGGAGGGGGTAGCCCCGTATTTACAAGTATATCTCCTGTAAAAACGGTTCTAAAATCTATTTTCAATCGATATTTATTCGATATTTGCCGAATTTTCCTACTTGGCTAAAATTGCCGAGTTTTCCTTGCCGAATTTTCCATTGACGAATTTTCCGTTGCCGAGTTTTCCTTTGACGAGTTTTCCTAAATTGTGTATTATACATACATACTTCTATCCAGTCAAGCAGACTATCTAGTCTAAGAGAAGAAAAACAACATAACTTTCACTAATACACTTAGGAACGGTATGAATCCACATATATCCTCCCCAAAGTTATATGAATTACATAGTAGGGTAGACTGTACTCTGAAACCTTGATTGAGCAACTTACCTCCCCTATCTAGTGTGCTAATTTTCGGAGTTTTTATTCAACAGAAAGATAGCAGTGTACTTTTTAAAAGGGCCTTAGTAATTATCTCAGGTCAGCTAGGAAACATTTTGAATTCTCTCTCTCGCCCCGCTCCCGACCTACACTCAGATGGTGTCAAAATCGTTCGTACCCCTAACTTTAATCTTTCCAAAGAAACAGAACGCCCAAGTCACTGACTGCAATACATACTTTAATGACGCCTTTGATCTGTCCCATCGCTTGATAGCAAGTCGACGGGGTTTGGGGTGGGTGGGTGGTAGGTAACGAATAAAACAATATAAAAAAAAGATTGTTAAAAACATTACAATTAAATCGTCTTCCGCCTGAGCCCTCTCCCTCTCTCTACCAGAGATATAATTTTAAAAAATAATTCAGAGTAAACTCTGAGACTTTCTTTACTTTTTCTTTATATTGCTGAAAAAAAAAACTAATGTTTAAAAAAAAAAAATCAAATAATTTTGGAGCGAGGAGCGCGGAGCGATAAAACCACCGCTCTTTAGTCCAAAATGGAGTTGCTTCCGCTCAACTCCCGCTGAATATAAAATGAGCCCTCCTCTCCTTCGCTCCAGCAAAAAGGAGCGTGCTCCTGGAGCGCGCTCTTTTTTGGAGGGCTCCGTAAAGCCCTGTATATATATATATATTGTAGCAGTTACCTCCTCCTTTCAAAACATAACTACACCGGTTTGCCGGTAGGTGGCGCTTTATCACCAACAGGTGGCGCTGTAAAGCGACACCAGAGTTATCTGCCCTTCGGACTATAAAACCCGGGGCAAAACGGAAATTCTCGCTCTTTTTCACCGACCAGCATCGGAGAACAACGTTGGCACCAGCGCTCCGTTTCACTTGCCTTTTGGCCTCGACAGGATGACGCTGACACTAGCGTTCCGTTTCACTCTTCTCTGGTCGACAGAACGACGCTAATACACTAGCGTTTCGTCTCACGCATTTCTTCTCAATCGGCATAACGACTACCAACACACGTGGGCAAACAACGGTAAGAGTTCTCAGCTCGTTTTCTTGGTGTTACGGCTTTCAAAGACTTTTCCTACGCCGGATTCATTTCTTCTTATACCTTTTCAAGAACTGTTTTTCCATCGACACACATGCATACATCACACACTTCATCATTCCACGTACACACACGTTCAATAAACCTTATTTGAACTACTTCATTTTGATTGTTAATTATTACTCTGTCTTTGCATGCAACAATTGCTTGATTTACTGAACACGTTTATAATCGGGGGAACACGACCCTCGATCCTAACAATTGGTGACCCGACGTGCAAGCTTTGTTGTATCTGACGAAGTAATTAATTTCGTACTAGAACAAAAAAAAAACAACATTTCTCGTTTTTCTTCCGTGGTGAAACGAATTACGCACCCATCTTTTTCCTTTTTTTTTCTACCCACATGGTAGAAATATACAAACAAAAGAAAAGAAACCGCCATTATTTTTTTTCCTGGCAACGTGAAAATACCCAAACAGAAAAACAAAAACATTTCTCGACTCTCTCCGAATATAAAACAAATTACAATTTCATTTTTTTTCTTCTCTCTTTCACCACCCACGTGTCGGAAAAATATATACAAAGGAAAAGACAAACTTTTTTATTCTTCTTTTTCGACGAACAATAGGACCTTACAAGACGCCATTTTCTTTTGTTTTGAACACGTGGAGATAAAAAGAAAACAAAAGAAACCAAACGCTCACGCTGCCCATCTTTTTCGTGACCACGTGTTGATAAAAAAAATTCAAAATAATGCCGCCATCTGTTTCACCTGGAAATGAAAATTCAAACAAAAAAAGAAAATACGAATTTATTTTCTGTTTCAACAACAAGCAAAAAAGGAAGCTGCCATCTTTTTCCGTAACCACGTGGAAATGAAAATTCAAAAAAAAAAAAAAGAAGAAAATACGAATTTTTTTTTTCTTTCTTACTTTTCAACAACAAAGGAAAGAGAAGCCGCCATTCTTTCTCTACTTGGAAACTAACATTCAAACAAACGAAAACAAAAACGTCATTCCTCGTGTGAAACAAATTATGACTCCACTTTCTTTTCTTTTCTTTTTCCTTTCTACCCACGTGTTGGAAATATATATATAAAAGAAAAGAAAACTACAAAGCAGACAACACACGATGTCGAACATCACCAAGCCTCAAGACTTAATACTGGTTGTAAAAAGTCAGGCTCAGCAAGCACCAACATCACCCTTCAAGGGCTACCAACCCTCTTCAACAACTGGACGTTCATTGATCAACGGGAGGACCCATCAACTTGAACAACCAACTCTTCCCGGACATTCATCAAACATTTCCGGACATCACTGACGACACTATGGAAGAAATCACACCAGTTCAAAATGAGTACAACTGCACAAGCACGACTTAATACTCAACAACTGGACGTTCGTTGATCAACTGGGGGACACATCAACTCGAACGACGCACCAACACCAGTACAGACCCACTTGTACCTGGACCTGCTAACTCACTTGCAGACATTTGTGCATCTGATTTTGACCATAGTGTACCACCAATCTCAACAACTAGATGTTTGTTCATCAGCTCCACAACACGGACTAATTAACATGAACACCATCAACAACTGCACAGACTCACTTGTGCTCATTCATCAACAACTGCACAGATTCACTTGTGCTCATTCATCAACAACTGCACAGATTCACTTGTGCTCATTCATCAACAATTGCACAGACTCACTTGTGCTCGCTCATCAACAACTGCACAGATTCACTTGTGCTCACTCATCAACAACTGCACAGACTCACTTGTGCTCATTCATCAACAACTGCACAGACTCACTTGTGCTCATTCATCAACAATTGCACAGACTCACATGTGCTCATTCATCAACAACTGCACAGACCCACTTGTGCTCACTCATCAACAACCGCACAGACTCACATGTGCTCATTCATCAACACCGCACAGACACACTTGTGCTCACTCATCAACAACCGCACAGACTCACATGTGCTCATTCATCAACCACCGCACAGACCTACTTGTGCTCACTCATCAACAACCGCGCAGACCCAAGCACCAAACATTCCCGGACAACACTGACAATTCAACGTTCGTTCATCAGCATCACGCAGACTAATCAACATGAACAACGCCACCAACAAGTGCAAATTCACTTGCACTCAACATTTTTCGACCGCAAACTCACTTGCGCTCAAACTTGACGCAGACCCAAACAACACGCAGATCCACATGCGTTACAAACACTCAATTCCGCAGACGCACTTGCGATCAATCATTCAATACAGTCAGAAACAGAAATAAGTAGCGTGCACACTACTTTTTCTAATCTTCAACAGCAAAACAGACATACCCACAAAGAATGCTTCTCATCTACAACTGTATATATTGAATAATATTTTCAATATTTTTCAATCTGGGGGGGAGTCCTTGTAGCAGTTACCTCCTCCTTTCAAAACATAACTACACCGGTTTGCCGGTAGGTGGCGCTTTATCACCAACAGGTGGCGCTGTAAAGCGACACCAGAGTTATCTGCCCTTCGGACTATAAAACCCGGGGCAAAACGGAAATTCTCGCTCTTTTTCACCGACCAGCATCGGAGAACAACGTTGGCACCAGCGCTCCGTTTCACTTGCCTTTTGGCCTCGACAGGATGACGCTGACACTAGCGTTCCGTTTCACTCTTCTCTGGTCGACAGAACGACGCTAATACACTAGCGTTTCGTCTCACGCATTTCTTCTCAATCGGCATAACGACTACCAACACACGTGGGCAAACAACGGTAAGAGTTCTCAACTCGTTTTCTTGGTGTTACGGCTTTCAAAGACTTTTCCTACGCCGGATTCATTTCTTCTTATACCTTTTCAAGAACTGTTTTTCCATCGACACACATGCATACATCACACACTTCATCATTCCACGTACACACACGTTCAATAAACCTTATTTGAACTACTTCATTTTGTTTGTTAATTATTACTCTGTCTTTGCATGCAACAATTGCTTGATTTACTGAACACGTTTATAATCGGGGGAACACGACCCTCGATACTTAACAATATATATATATATATATATATATATATATATATATATATATATATATATATATATATATATATATATATATATGAGCATGTGTTTTGCGTTTCTTAAGACTTTACTGCAGTTTCATAGGTCATCTGATTGCCAGGTGTGAATTAATAACACTCGTAACGTCTTTATACATGTGACTACAAAGTCAAACGATCGGACGTGAAATTCTAGTAAAGTGTTAAGATAAGCCACGTTTATTATTTCTGAAAATATTTCGCATTTATTCATTTAGATTATTAATATAACACTCTATTTGAAATGATATCGTACCCGTCAGTATTGCCCGGTGGGTGTGCCTCAGGCGACCGGCAGTAAACCAATTCCCCTTCTCGGAGTGAGGATGACCTCCCGATAACGAACAGGATCGCTATGGTTTTTAGCCCGATCGCTAGGAACCGGAGAGATTCCTTCCTGTGTGTCTGACCACATGAACTTTCTTTTTCTTCGTCGCGTCTGACTTGAACTGAATGACACTGGAGGAGGTGGTGGGAGCGGATTTAACCGCAGCGATTTGGTCAAGAATGGGCAATGTGTGTGTGTGTGTGTGTGTGTGTGTGTGTGTGTGAAGGGGGTGAGTATTAGGCATGTTGTTAATTGGGTGAGATTTAGCACACCTCGTTCACGCAATAGTATTATAAAATGCTACCAAGTTGTAAAAGAAATATATTTTGTCAAAGAGTGTTTTTATCTGATTAGTGGCCACTTGTTGTGAAACGTTGGTTGTTTCCTTTTTTTGTGTTGGAATCTTTCGTTAGTTAGCAGACAAACGAATTCTATTATCGACTCTTTATTTATATACTAGCGGGACTCTTGCCGCGGCGTTGCCTGAGAAAATTGAGGAGGCCAAGAAACTCCTGCTTCCAGTTATTTTTTGGATGGATGATACTCACTGACCTGTTTGCTTTGCCGCGGTGTGTGTGTGAGCGAGATAGTGTGTATGTGTGTGTGAATAATAATTTAATGTTAATTATCAAACTTACGTTGACTCTAGAGACACGCACTAGACACATACACGCGAAGTTGTCTCATAATTTTATTAACATAGAGATTTAAACATATTCGTGAAGTTGCACATCTTCTATATACTATTAAAACTTTAAAAATCTTGTTTGCCACTGTGCACACTGGATGACGTCACAAAAGGTGCATGGTGTAAATAAATGATTAATGATAAGAGAAATAGTGGGAGGAAGGGTGAATAACACAAATAATTAAAAGAGAGGGAGAGAAAGAGAAATAAGAGAAGGGAAGAGAAAAAGGGGGAGGGATAAAAATGATTATTATAAATAAATAAATTGATATATCTAGCATCGCTACCCGGCATTGTCAGAGGGCATGAACAACAAAAAAGAACAGTTAAACAATGCGTTTAACATCTTCCTTTTAAAACTTCTCTCTCTCTTCCTCTCTCTCTTTCTCTCCACCTTCTCTATCTCTCTGCTAACCTTTCCACTCTCCCCTCTCTTTCTTCTCTCATATCTCCCCACCCTTTTTCCACCTCTCTTTATCACCCCCTCTCGCTTTCTCTGTGAACTGAAAAGAAATTGCTAACGAATTACTACATAATAACATTAAAATATCGCTCTAAATGTCGACCTAATTCTGTACCTAGTGACTCCCAATAGAATGAATATTAAAAAAAAATGTGCCTATATTCTGTCCGAGGCAATGCCGAATAGGAATATATCAGTTTTGTGAGTGTGTCTTGTGTAGTTTTTTAGTTTTAACTTGACACACAGACAACTGCCCTTTATATAATAGATTATTCGGAAATGGATTACGTTATAAAGGATGAATGATAGCTTTTGGCAACATTATAGATTGATAGAACAAATTCTGACCCAACGGGTTACGGGATGTCTATTTTTATTACTTATATTTCTTCATTTTTGATTTCTATGAACTTTTAAGTTTTATGTACACACTACAACGTCATGCAACACGTTGCTGATTGTGCCCTCGGACACTTGGTGATCTCTGACAATATCCGTTATGGACGTTCCGGGATTCGTATCGATAATATACGAATGTCAGTGTCGTGATATTGTCCGAACGCGGTGGATGCATCTTGCGCTTCGCTAAAGGCGATAAATCCCCGCTAAATTGACCGAAATGTTTGTGCAGAAACATGCAATCCCAACATCGCTGAGATTTGCGGCTGTGAGGAAAATCACATGTCATTTCATCTCATGCATTTGCTGATAGTTCGACATTGATGTTCGGCAAAGATAAAGACGCATTACATTGATTATGACATAAACGCAGACGAAAAATCATGTGCCCTCGAATACTCCACTCCTTCCTCCCGATATATTACACTTGCATGGCCACCCGGCGTACCCCATGTATTATATAAATAATTATCTATATCTACTCGGTGTTGCCCGGAAGTTGTTTTTTTAACTTTCATTTTTGCTTCGTTTTTCTTCTTTTCTTTTTTTTTTAAACTATCTTTGTTTGTTTTACCAAATTATTTTCTTAAAATAAGATTTTAAAAGTTAAATTTAACTATTAAGTATTGTTTTGTTATTAAATTATTAAATGAACTAAATTGTTATAAACATATAATTAGTCGATTATTTCCCAGATTATTATAGCTTTTTTTAAAAAATAGGATTTTGAAACCTCAAGTTATTCATTACATTTTCGATTTTAAATAAATAAATTACTAATTGATTAGAGGTTCATGTAGTTTGCTTGAAGCATTGTTTAATGAGTATATATACAGGCGATTTATAGAAGGCAATACAATGCAGAGTTGTAACAGATCGACACAAACTGAAGCAAATTAAGACATGTAGTTTCACCTTTATTATTAATACAATGTATATATATATATATGAAAAAAGGAAAATCAAAAATATTATTTATGTATTCATCAACGTTTCGTCTTTATTTCAAGACTTCCTCGGGATGATTGGTGTTAAATATCAAGATTAAATATCAAGGTCGCATAAGGAAATTGTTTAGGAGGGAGGGGTGGGGATTGGAGGAAAATAAGATAAAGGGATAGGAAAGTGATATATTAATAATTAATATATATATATATATATATATATATATATATATATATATATACACAGGGTGTTTCAAAAGTCTTGGAAACATAACGATTTTTAATAACTCAAAAACTATTAGGAGTTGAAAAATGAAATTGGTACCGTTGGAAAGGATAAAGTTTCAAGTTTTGTGGGGAATCTTCAAAGTTGCTCAATATGAGCACCATTCGTCACACGGCAGACATCTAGTCGATAGTCCATTTCCTGCCAAACGCGTTCCAGCATCTTGACGTCAATGGTTCCCACAACTGCCGTTACTCGAGCCTTTAGTTCGTCAATATCTCTTGGAAGGGGCGGCACATAGACTTGTTGCTTGACAAAGCCCCAAAGGAAAAAGTCACACGGGGTAAGATCTGGAGACCTAGGAGGCCAGGGCATGAGAACGTCATCACCTTGCCCATCACCTTGGTCATCTTATGTGCCTCGAGCATGACGTTGTTGGCTGTTACTTATCAAGTAATGACTGCCAGTCGTGATGTGGGTCGATTAGTTGGAATATCTGAAATAAAGTTCTTAAACTATTTACCTTTCTTCGACTTGAAAGAAAGACACAAACATTAAATTTTGTTGTTACGGATATGTCGTTGATTTGATGACAATACATTTTCTTAGAAGGGAGGAGAAACCCGTCCTAATTCTTACTATAAGTTACCCCATATATTTAATACTATGTCCTCATCAGCCGCTTCTCCGATAACTGACTTCGCTTAACATGAAACCCCATTTTCTCACCATATGTCGTCACTTCCGATTTTCTATTTTTACTTCTGTTCCCACAATGTCTACTTTATAGACATATTAATCTTTGATCTCGCTAAACGGCATTTTGTCCTCGAGCCAAATAATTTGCATGCACTTGAATATCGCACGATAATTAAAACTAGCTAACTCACCCACCTGGATTTTTACAATCGAACGGAAGTGATAATACAATTTTTAATTAAATGGAATGACATTCTTAATTCTAATTTATGGTGAAAGTTACTGTTCATATATCATATTATTCAAATTTAGGTAATCTGTACTTAAGTTTATGTAGATATAAAACTAATGAGTTGGGAGCAGACAGATAGCAGTTATATCTAATTTTACTGTCATCAGGTTATGGTTAGGGTTTAAACTTCCGTGTTGTTATTGTAGATGAAGTATTGCAATGTATACCGCCATTTTATACTGTCTTTTTGTGTGTACAAACACGTATATAAATTTGAAAGTGACACTTAGAAAAGAGAATCACTCCTTATCTAAATACTCACAGAGACATTAATAAATATTAAAGAGTGGTTGAATCAACATAGTCAGAATGGTCGAGAGAAATACATAGATAGCAAAGAGAGATGGGTAACTTGTTCAGTTAGTTACACATTGCGGCTAATTAGAACAATTAAAACAGATTTTTTTGTTCAAACATAACCCAATCCCAGAACTAAATTATATTTTAACATCCATTTCGTGTGATGAAAAATAAAAGCTATGAGGAACAAAGTCGATAAACTAAGATTTAGTACAATAATAGGCAGATATATTGCGTGTGCGTTAATCCTAGCATATTGTAATTGCTGGAAAAACAATTGTGAAGTATTTGATAAATAAATTCGGCGTCTTTGCTGCCGAAGATTTAGGTCTGAAACCCGAGACGCAGGTTCATTTGAAACCGAACATATAAATGTCAAACTTTGTGTATGGAATTTTGTTTCAAACGACCGTTTATTATGTAAGCGCACGGGTTTGGCTCTTCACCAACGAAAAAAAACCCAAAAAACAAACAAAACAAAACAACAAAAATAACAATTCACTTTTCACCCACCGGTATAATCGCAATATGACGTCATCTCGTAATTTATGACGTAAAGAAACATGAATATAATACTAAAACCCTGGTAATCTTCGTATTTACCTGCCTCCCTCCGAGGGCAGGACGTGACACAAGGGCGTCCAGTAATCGCCACTGATCGAACCGATGAGTTCTCAATGAGACGTCATCAGTCCAAGAAGGTGTGTAATTCCTCACTTTTATCTGCTTGCTTGTTTGCACATTGAATATATTAAATGGTGGGGAAGGGCGAATGAGACGAGAAATGGGTGGGAATAGTAGGAAGAGAGTAAGAAGGTGACGTACATAACTATTAAAACGTTATGGTGTTCTTAGAGTTTGTCTGTTCGTACGTAAATAGAAACATGTGATTGGTTAACAAAAAAGGAATAGGCAGAATACACATTATTAATGCAGTAGTTTTTATGATGTCAATACCCGAGTTCGAATCTCATGTAAGTTTAACGGATTAAAAAAAAATCTGGATACGTGTTTTATAAATTTAAAGAAAGCACCGTAACATAAAAAGAAAATTACATAAATATATTTTTTTTATACTAAGTGACCTTTGTTTTAATAATCCGCAAAAAAGTAGACATTAGACATACAGAGTATTCGGCATTAGTTCAAAGCGAATTATGTTTGCTTCAAAACATAATTTATAATGTTTGTTTGTCTGTTTGTTTGCCAATAAATAGATTCATTGAAGTTACTCTTTCATGCAAATACTAAATCGTATATTTTTTTCCACGAAATTTCACAAATAATTTTCTCCGTACTAGCTATAAAGCAGTAGACGCTAGGTACAGATGGAAATTGACATACCCGGGTACTGTACCACCGCTGAAAGAGGCGTGTATAAGCTAGTTAGTCTATAATTGCTTTTGCAATTTCTCGAGCCTTTAGTATGTAGTGCTATTACAATTGCTGTTTTCCAAACATATCGACTCTGTTCATACTCGGTACAGTGATCACCATTTGGTTATACTGGTCAACGAGAAAATGCACTCCCCCGTCTCAGAATTCAAATGTCTAATTCTATCAACGTGGAGAATTTTAAACGATACTCTACCTCTCTTGGGGCTTGGCTTTCAAAGCAATCAGATACAGTCTGACCATACGTGGCTTTCATAAACCCTTGTAGCAGTCGTCCTAGACTTCCTTTTTTGGTCTCGGCCGCCTAGGCTTCCAGAATACCAACCAACATTTATTTATACATTGTTCATGCAACTCTTTCTATCCGACCCCGGCAACAGATGTCTTTATTTTATTGTATATGGACATTAATGTATTCTTTCACTTAGTGATAACGTCTGTGGTCTTATCCCTTTGTTTATCATGTTAAATACAACTTTACGTGTTTTCATATTCACCTTTTATGTGTGTATTCGACGAATTATCTATGTGAGAAAAAATGTGCATATATGTAGATTCAATTATTTCTTTACCACTGTCTTTTTTCCCCGACAGACATGTGTTATGCACGATAACACGATATACTAAATGGTGAACGCGTGTCCGGGAAAGATACCCAAATATGTTGTCACTAAGAACGTAAAAGTCAGAATATAAAATAGTTGGGTACTTATGCAAAATAGACATTCTTCTTTCGGTCTATTTTGGAAGAGAGGAAGTCTGTTGCCACATGGACTTAAGGTTAGCGTTAGTGGTAGGGTTTCAGTGTTTTCTTTTGGGGGGATTGCAAATGGACAACGAGGGGTCAATAAATTAGAATTATGCATATTTACGAAATATTAGAAGAAGAAAAAACGGAAGAAGCGGAAGAAGTAAACTGGCGGAAGAGTCGAGTTTATCGTCTGCCAATTCATCTTCTACATTATCTCGATTAAGTCCGGAATTTGTTGTCAAAACTTGTGAATCTCCGATAAATTGTTGGATGTCTATTCTGCACAAATACCAATATTTGTTAGCTTTACACCTTAGTTAGATGTCAAGTATTTAAATAGTTTCAAGTGAATTTCATCAGGTCTCATATTTTTCTCACATCGAACTTTGACAATAGTACTATTATAGTGTTATATCTTTAGGTTGTACCTTTATCTTACCAATAAATTTTGTTGCGCCCTCCTCATAGCAGCTCTCCTGTTGCGGACCAACCTCTTCCAAAAAAAAAACAGATTGAAAACAGCTTGCTAGTACACCAGCTGCATCAATTAGTGCATCCGTGAATTCACCTGTTTTAGTATTTTTTTCTTTTTGCTGTACAAACGTTTTTGAATATTTCAGTTTTTGACTTTACATATTTGAATAATGGTTTACATTTGTATTTAATATACTTAACAATCCTATTTTCATGTTTCAATTTTTCATTTACTTCCAAGGTTTCATATTCATTTTACTTTAAAAAATTGATATTTTACATATTTGGTAGAATTCTAAATCTTTTTCAAGCTTTATCTTTTATCTTTTCCGTTACAAGATAGCTGATTATTGTCCCAAAGTGTTTTTTACTAAACTTCAAAAATATTTTCTTTTATGGATTCTATCTTTCTATTTAATCCTTCTCACATTTCATTAGCATGAAATGTATTTGAACTTTAATTCCAATCGATATTTTCTCCATTTTCTGACACTAATAATATTTTTTCTGAAATTTTAACCAGTTTATCTGTTTGCACTTTATACAATCAACATCTGCTTTGATTTTAACTTCTATTTCAATACACGCATGATCGGATAACCCAATGTTGCTATCAATCTTACATTTTATAGATTTCATTTTACCATTATTTCTGCATACATCAATTTTAGATTTTTCTTCATGAATAACCTAAGGCAGAGAAAAGATTCTATGGTTAGTGAGATAAGGAATGAAGAACAGGGAAAAAGATATCTACACCTGGTGCAGTGTCATCAACAAGACGAGTATGTTTGTTGGGAAGAGTGTGTGGTGAACTGGAAAATCGGATGGAAAGAGATCTCGGCTTGGCAGCAAGAAAGAACTTAATTCCTAATAAAATCGACCTACGATGCAATGTCTTTCCCGGTGAATCTTGTTCGATGGAGAGTAGACAATGATGACAAATGGAGATGTGGGGAAAGAGGAATTCTCAGGCATATTCTGTTCAACTGCAAATTAGCACTAAGTCGATACACGTGAAGGTATAACAAAGTTCTGAAAGTAATAGAAAACCTATTACATCAGAAAATAAAGAAGTTTAATGAAGGAGAACTACGAAAAATAGAGATGGTTAAGATGATGAACTTTTATAGAGTTGAAACAACAGGCATGGTGAAAAGTCATTCAAGAATACAGATAGCTGATGAAAGATGGCCAGGAAAATGGAACTTGGTAGTTGACCTCCAGAATACTTTGATCGTTGTAGTGTGGAGCGAAGAAAACAAGGTTGGAATTATGTTGGAGCTGACTGTACCTTGGGAGGATAATTTTGCAATTGCAAAAAGCATGAAGGGTGAGAGATATGGTGATCTACTGACCGAATGCCAGGAAAAAGGATGGAATATCGAATACTATCATTTGGCGGTAGGAGCTCGGGGATATGTTGAGCGAAAGGTAATGAACATATTGCGAAATCGTTTCTGTTATACGAACACAGAAGTAAAAAAAAAACTTTGTGAGAGACGTACAAGAAGCAGCAGAGAAAGCATCATACTGGATCTGGTTAAAAAGAAACAGTTAGTGCTGGACAGAAAAGTAGCTTACATCAGTACCAATACGACCTTCTGATGGAGGGGCCTCGCCACTTCAGAGATGCTGTAGTGGTCATAAACATAGACCTATTTTCTCTCTCCGAGAAATGTCCCTATTGAGTGAGCTGGTCACACACTGACCAATCAGCCTGCAGGGCGAATGGATTCCTTCTATCGGCTGAAGAACTACTTCAGCCCCCTTTGGGAATCAGGGGCGGTCAGCAGAAAGACTCCGACAAGCAACGAGGAAACACTTCTCTCTCTCTCTCTCTCTCTCTCTCCCTCTCTCTCTCTCTCCCTCTTTCTCCTGCCCCTGTCCACTGGACGTACTAGCAATTACCATCTTCACCTGGACATAACTGCTTAAACTTTCGGCAGCCCTAAGAATTCTTAATTCCCTCTTCCTCACTCGGACACTGTCCAACTTTCTTTCTACTTATACCAAAGGGTATAGGTAACCTTAAAGAATAAACCCTTTTTCGTTGTTGTTATAAAGAGGTTTTGTTATTTAATTTCGTGTCTTGAACATAAGATAGGGATACGTTCCCTTCTTTACAATGCAATAGAGGAGTAGGGGCCGAAACTGCGGAATGGTACTGGATCTGATTGCAAAGCTGTTAGATACTGTGCACTACAGGCGGTGCGTACAAATCACACACACACACACACACACACACACACACACACACACACACACACACTCTCTCTCTCTCTCTCTCTCTCTCTCTCTCTAGGGAGTTCTGAAGAAAGAAAGAAGGCGAATAAAGAAAGAAAAAAGAGAAGAAAGAGTGAAAGGAAAGAATGAAGGAAGGGAGAAAGGAAGAACAATGGAGAAAAAGATAGAAAAAACGAAAAAAATTAAGAAGAAAGGAGGAAAAATCGAAAAAGAAATAACAAGAGAATAAAAAAAGAAATGGAAAAAAGAAAGGGCGAAAATGGGGGAAAACAAAACAGAACAAAAAAGAAATAAAAAACGAACAAAAAGAAAGAAAAGAAAGATTGCCAGATGATTGGTCCCTGCAACAAGATGGAATGACAATGAAAAAAAATAATGAAAGAATGGGAAAAGAAAGGGAGCATAAAAAGAAGTGAAATCTGTAAAGAAAAACGAAAGAAAGGAGGGAAAGAAAAGAAAAAAAAGCAGAAAATAAGAACCACGGCTTTTCTAGTATTTACCTTCCACCTGCAAAACAAATCGTAGTATTTCCAACCACGTGCAAAAAGGTGAGAAGACTCTCCCTCCCCCTAAAATACCCACAGTAACCAAACCCGACCCCCCAGAACTCGCACCCAGCGCACCGGCTTACGCACGAATAAATGAATGGAGAGTGGGATATTCGTCCGTCTCTCCGTTTTCATCTCTTCCTGTCTTCACGCCTTTACACAAAGTGTGAAAGCAAAAGAGTAAAATCGTCTTTCTTCTTCCACGCCTTGATCGACGACAGAAGAAAAAGGCAAATTGCTTTGTTGCCTTTGGTATTTGTTAATCATGTCTTATCACCGCGTGTGTTGTTGTTGCACTGCTTGCAATATTGACGCTTAAATGCATTTGCTACTACCATTCCGATCAACGAAGAAGGCATATCTTAGTTTGAGTAACGGATCACATACTTTAAGTTCAATTGTAGTATAGAGACCGTTGAAATATCTCACTTATTTTACTTGGTTTTCGCCCAAATCTCTCTCTCTCTATAAAGTTGTACCGTAGTTCTCATCTATCTGTTTGTTCACGATCTCCTAGTTTTATAGAGATAGCCCCCCCCCTGGCTAGGAGCAAAATCTGTTCTAACAGCTCAGGCAGTGAATGAAAATCCTATCTAGACTGAGAAAAATTTTAATTTTAGTCTCAATCCAGTGTGCCCCTTTTTTAGAAACTAGATTTTCCCCACATTAAAAACCGACCTTGTGTCTAACTCTGCCCTCATGCATAGGCAAATAAATACGGACATTATCCAGGGTCGTGGATGATTTTATTTCAGTTTGATCAAAGGGGGTACGGGGTCGGCATTCGTTCACGCTTAACATCCATAAAAGGGAAAATATAGCACTTTACTTGAGTTAATTCTATTTTTAACTTGACAATCATATATATATATATATATATATATATATATATATAATTATCCATAGGCACGTGTTTCGCTGTTATATGACACATCAGTGCGGATGAACCTCGCTTCGAATCTCGCTAGGTTCAGCTGCGTTAATGAGTCGTATAACGACGAAACACGTGTCCGTGGTTAATTATATTAAATATATATATATATATATATATATATATATATATATATATATGTCGCTCCCCATCACATTGGTGGGCATCACATTGGGGAAGGAAAATTATTCCCAATTAGCATTTAGGTAGAGTGCTTTCCGTTTCAACATATCGCAGGTAAAATAAACAAATAAATGAAACACACACACACACTTATATATATATAAGTAAAATATACAAGTAAAAGGCACAGCCATGAGAACTAAAATGGCTTCCAGCTATGCAAACATCTACATGCACACATTTGAACAAAAATACATACACACCTACCACCTCAAACCACTACACTACTACAGGTACATAGATGACATCTTCCTGATTTGGCAACATGGAGAAGAGTTACTGATGGACTTCTACTGATACCTCAACAACTGCCACAATAGCATAACATTCACAACAGAACACTCCACCACACAATCCCATTCTTAGACGTCTTAGTTAACATCACAAACAATTACATCACCACATCACTCTACACTAAACCCACCGACGGAAACAGTTACCTCAACTTTGAGAGCTGCCATCCAATCACCACAAAAAGATCCATTGTATATAGTCAATGCCTGCGCATCAAACGGATCTGCACAGACCCTACTGAGTACGAAATACAAGTAGGCATTTTAGCCAACCACTTCCTCCACAGAAACTATCCCTTCAAAATAATTAAAAAATCCATTAAGAAAGCATCTAGCACAAACAGACAAAATCTACTAACATACAATAGCAGCAAAATGTCATCCCCACAAATACCAAACTACACGACCCTCTCTAAAACATATTCAAACAACTACAGCATGACCCCCACCATTAACACGATATACAACACACCATCAATCTTTGCAAAACGACAGCCCTTTAACTTACATTCTCTACTAACATCGTCCAAAATACACCACACCCTCGCACACCAAGGAAATAATAAATGCAACAAACCCAGATGCCAAATATGCCAATGCATCATCACCAACGACACATTCACACCTCCAGGCACCAACATCCAACTTAATCCCCCCTCCCCCCTCACCTGCGATAGCCCCAACATGGTTTACCTAATATACTGCACCAAATGCACAAAAGGCAACTACGTTGGGGAAACAAGCCTGGAGTTCTGCAAATGCCTCAACAACCACAAACAAACGATTAGGGACAAATCCACACGATACCCAGTAGACGAGCATTTCAATCTCCCAAACATTTCCACAGACGACATGAAATGCATCCTCGTAGCCTCCAAATTCAGATCACTAAAACACAGACGAAAATATGAGACAAAACTCATTCTGAAGCTAAACACGCATACCTCAGGACATCTTCCCATTTTAAGAGTCCCAATATCCACTTTTTAGTTTGTTGTTTTTTTAATTTTATTTTTTTCATACTTGCCAGGTCCACCAGTAAATTGTATTCATTCATCTGTCTATCCCCCCTCTATCTCTCGCTCTCGGTTTCCTACTCTCCACACACACACACACACACATACACACACATATATATATATATATATATATATATATATATATATATATATATATATATATATATATATATATATATATATGTGTGTGTATCTTGGCAGCATCTTTTCTTTTATACAAGTATCATTAAAAATAACGGACATCTTGTGTCTGGTTATTTTTTCTAAGATCCTTTCCGTTTTTCTGATTAGGTTCTTAGTTTCAGACGGAAACTGGCTGATAAAATTGCCGTAGCTTCCCAAAGCACTTTCGGACCCTTCCAGGTCCATCGTCAGTGGAGCAATGTTAACCAGGCATAGACCTAGGAGTGAATATATATTCTATTTAGGCGGGAAAATAAAGGACTGTGTTTTATGTAAATTTATATTTATAGGCATTTGAGTATATTAGTACTAATAGTATAGTTAATCTTGTTAATAGCTGGTTTTTCTGTTTTAATGTATAGGGCTTCGAGTATGTGGAGTTTAAGTGTATTAGTATTTTGTGCGATGATTTTTGTGTTATCTATTAGAAGTTTACGGATATGCGAACGGGGGCAGGAATGCTTTTTATAGAGGTGCTGGGTTATGGCGGAGTCGTTAGATAAATGCATAGTTAATCTTCTGGATAGCATCGTAACAGTCGACCCTATGTATACATTTTCATGATTGTCGGAGACACATTCTCCCAAAGGGCATTTAAACTTGTATACAAGGCCGGTCCTATCAAGAACTCTAATCCGGGGTGAAGAATTATTTTTAACAACCAGATTGGTAGTTTTAGTTTTATTATAATAGATAATTAGTTTTACTTTTTTGTTTGGGTCGGTGGGGAGTACGTTTTTATCTATAATGTTTTTGAGAACCTGTTCGTCTATTTTATAGTTATGATGAAATTGGTTCCAGTAAAATAGTTTTATAATGAAAATTATAACTAAAAGGTAAACTTTTAGAGAGTTGGACCTATTGTGAAATAAGGAAAGCTCAATATACTGACTTACCATATATATATATATATATATATATATATATATATATATATATATATATATATATATATATATATATATATATATATAGTGTGTGTGTGCGTATGCCCCTCTGTGTGTGTGTGTGTGTGTGTGCATATGCCTCTGTGGGTGTACGTATGTGCATGTATATAGGTATATACATGCACATACGTACACACGTATCTTCCTATGCCTCTTCCCCTCTCTCTCTCCACATGAATGTGCGTACGGATGTGTGTGTATGCATGTGTATGTGTATATATATGTATGTGTATATATGGGTGTGCATGTGTATATGTGTATGCATGTGTGGGGAGTGTATGTGGATATATGCATGTACCCATCTCCATAGTATTTTCATTTTTCATTTTTCATTTTTCTAAGTTCACAAACTCCCAGTGTACTAAAAAACCCACCCCACTGTGAACTTTTCATGACTTCAGCCAATTGGCCTGCCCCCCCCTCCTCTCCCCCCCTGCTTCATGTGTATATGGATGTATGTTTATTTACTCCTCTGCAGGAGTTAGGCACAAGGCCAATTATCTTACTCCCACAAGTAAGATGTGACCCAAGGTCGGGTCGGGAAAGTGGGGGTTGAAAAGCCAGCGCCCGAGAGGTGAGCACTCTGGCCATTAAAAATTGCCTGGGCAGCATCGTCGGCATTCCCCGGTAGGGGCGCCTCAGGCAGTAAGCAATTAACTTACTCCTCCCCAAAGAGGGAAGTCAAAGCCTGGGAGGGTGGACCTCCTAGAACTACACAGGACAGTCCAATAGACCGACATCGATACTCGAAGGCCAAGACAATACCAGTCTATGGGGTGCCTAGCAAAACTGTGCCAGCTGTGTGTGCTCGGGTGTATAAATAAGCTGACATAAGTAGGTGAATGTGCTGATGTGTTTGTGTGTGGGTATTTACAAACACACATTCACTTGTGTATCTATCTATATATTTATTTATTTACATTCATTCATGTCCGGGTACATTTTAATCATGTTTATGACCACTTGACTCTTGCCTCTCAGCTTTTAGGGACAACCTGTCTTTTTTCACCATTTCACTGGCCTACCCCACCCCTTTTTCCCATTCTCCCACCACCCACCATACACACACAATCCCTCATTACACTGACGAAGGCCGGCCGAAGGATTGCGGCCGAAAATTTTGTTCTCCTTTTAAGAAAAACTTTAAAAAAATTTTATACATAAGGGACAATTGATATTCCTAAACGTCAAAAAATAAAAAATAAATAAGATATATTAAAAAATATATACTTTTCACATTGATTATATATATATATATATATATATATATATATATATATATATATATATATATATATATATATATATAATAGAAATGTTAATAAGGGGTTCAGGACTGGGACTGGAGGTCCTAATTGATTCCCGGGCATCGCTAGGTGTGCCACGAGGAGGTTGAAGACTATAAATTTGCTGGAATCTGGGCCCCACTCTAAAAAGTGAATTTTATAAAAAAGTAAAAAAGTAAGAATAAAAAGGTAATATGATGTTATGATCTGAGAGCAAAATTAAATCTTGAACAGCGCCGGGTCTTTCTGTTAGGGTTAATGCTGGAGGTTTAATGAAGAGCATGTTTTTTAATAGATCGGTTTCTTTTCTGCTGAAAAAAACAAAAACGCGTCGAAATCCATTCAATTTCGTTTTTTTTGTGTGTAAAAATATTTTCCAATGTTTTAGTGTATAATGGCATTTTAAAAATAAAAACATTTTTGATGTAAGGAATTAAAAAAAATGGCCGCCGACGATTAAAAGATGAATTATGGTTTAAATTATTTACCCCCACTCTCTTTCTCTCTCTCTCCCTCTCTTTCTCTGCCCTCCCTTCCATCATTTAAACGAATCTACAATAATATAGGTCAGTTGCAAACTTATTTATTTACTTATTTATTTATTATTTACTCTTGTTGTCCCAGTCCAGATAATAAGAAAAAAAGACTGACATTATTTCAACAAGTTTCAAAAGTTGTATATTAAAAAAATAAAAGTAATTATTCAAACGGGATCACATCGCACTCAACGAATTAATGGGAAATTATATTGTAGCAGTCATAAATAATAACTTATTTTCTCTCTCGGAGAAATGTCCCTGTTATGCAATTTGGTCACACACTAACCAATCAGCTTTGATCTGTCCCCTGAAGAACTACTTTCAATTCTACAACATCATATCATAGTTCGGGTTAGAGTTCAGTCGCGATTACTGGATATCACTTTAACTAATACCTTTGGGAAAAGTAATGAATCCTAACTAGTTGGGTAGACTAAACTCTCAAGCCTTGGTTGTGTAAGTAATCTAGGAGAAGGAAATCTTCCAAAATAACATCAGTCTTTCTCTGCTTATCCCAGCATTGTTTTCCATCGCTCTGGACTTCTTGACACGAGCCCCAAGCAATACCGCTTCAGGAGAGATTGCGCACTCCTTCCTTCATTATAGACCTCTCGCGTAGACACCCTTACAGAGTGTATCCATTGTCTCTTAAGACTGAAAGAATAAAAAAAATAATTATATCAGAAGACTGTGTACATATCATACGGTCGATGTCGACATTAAATAAATCAAAGATCGGATATTTTATTGATAGCCATTTATACCGGTATTAAGATCGACATTGACTGCACCTGTGAAGCTGTCGTTTTCAGCGAGTGGATTGGTTTCGGTTGTTTTATTTTACGGCGTATCAACCCTTTTTTTTTACGTTATTTTATGCCGATCCAGCTATTTTGGTAAAAGTTTTTGTGCTTTAGGTTTTTAATATTTTGAAAATATTTATTCGATTTCCATTCTGCATACGAATAATTTGCTGTTGCTGTCGATATCTAAACACAGTCACACTCTTAGAACTGAATTCGAAAAAACTAATAATATATCATTAAGATGTCGGCTCTTTATTTCCGAAAATGGCACATAAGAAAATGAATGTGTTCCGTTGGTTTATGAACCATAATACCTGTCTTTGCCTTTAAACTTTACTTCAAGCCGGAAATTATTTTCTCTTCGTGAGTTAAAGGCTTAAAAATTACTTTCGAAAGATCAAGAAAGTAAACAACATGTCGGCCATTTGAATCTATTTATAAATAAATTAAAATGGCTGACATGTCATCTCCTTTAATCAATGTTTACTAACGCGACACTTCGAATTTTTTTTAAAAAGCACAGATCATCGCAGAATACTGGGATTCCTCACACTAAACGCAGTTTTGTATCCATGTTTATGGTCTGATGAAAAAAATACATCTTGAAGATGAACAGAGGTAAATTCTAAGTGATATGCTGGTTTCATCGTGAATTTCAGATTTTTTAACATCATGCTAACTCCACCACTAACCCAGACTTGGATAGAACGAAAACAAGTTCCGACCTTTAGCGTTGGTGCATTATGCAACTAAATGACATTTGCAGTTGTGGTAGAGAGATGGGTTGTAGTTGTGAATGTCTTACAAGGAGGAACCAGAGATTGAAATTTGGTCGAGTAATTTCTTGTCAGTCGGCGAGCTAGTTTTATGCTATTAAATATGGGAATGTGAAATCTGATAGGAATTATACCCAACATATGCAGATTGGCCGCATGTGTTCGTATTGATCTTATTTTTCATATAAAAAAAAACTTTCCCCTGTGGGTCGGTTAATAAATTTCTACAAGATAAAATGATCCATTATTCGTCTAGGATTTGATTGGATGTAAGGGGTTACGGGAGAAAAATAATGTGTTCGAATACAAGCATGTATCAATGAAAACAAAGTAACAACACAAAAACAATGAAGTATACAAAAAACATTTATTGTTCGCGAACCCGACTGGGTTTGCTATGAAATTGTGTCCACGCGAATGTGTATAACAAATCTTCAATTTATGCGTGCGTGCGTGCGTGTAAGTTGAGGGGAGAAGTTTTACATACCGTGTAAAGTGTGTTTTTGAGCGCGAAAATTGAGAAAAAAAGGTGTTTGCATAGCAGCCAGACCGAAGGAAGAGAGACACAATCTGTGAGGTGTGTCTGTCGAGGCCAGATGAAAAAGAGAGAGAAACTTCCGTGTTCCCTTTTTATATCGCAGATCGCAGCATCCTCTACGATCACGAAAAGGGATATAATTCGGGTCTGACGCTCTCCGGTGAGTGTCCATGTAAATGTATGAGAAAGATAGGTAAGGTTACAGATGTTAGTTGTTTTGTACGAAGAAGCATGAAGGGGGACAACAACAACAACAACAACAATAGAAATGTCGTATCAGTCTACCTTTTTTATTTTGTAATAAACAAAGGTACTCACTTTGAAGACAAATACATCTTGAGATTACATGGACGGCGGCACCGGGGGGGGGGGCAGGGGGGCTCAATCCCCCATCACTTTTTGACTTGCCCCCCCCCCCACACTTTACGGTCATCAATAATTAAGTTGATATGCATGTGTTTAACCGCCCCCCACACACATTTTAGGAGAATCCCCCCCCCCCCACATTTTTTTAGTCTAGGCATGGATTAGTATAGGCATTAGTGTCTCCTCTCGTCCGGGATCGACATGAGGTAGAGTCAACTTAAGCAAACGACCATTGCGTAGCTCTAAATAGACCATGTTTCACATCTACTCTCAGTGTCGTAGAGAAATGTATATATATCGACTTTAAAGAGGAATTAACATTAGGAATTGAAGGAAATTTTTTACAGGGAAAAAATCTCCGTAACTATCTGCACTTAGAATACCGGCATAATGGTGGTGGTGGTGGGGGGTGGGGGGTAGTCTTGCAGCAAAGGAAACAAAGTTGTACAAAAATAAATAAATAATGAACAAAAATTATTAATCTATCACCGTCTATTGAATAAAGGATTCGGTTCGAAATTCGGTATAGGTTACCGATTTAAACAAGATAAACCTGAAGAAGGCCGGGGATTACATCGGCCGAAACGTTGTGAGAATAACACCCTAAAGGAGAATAGTGGTCCAAATAATCTAAATTATAAATGTTTGTAAATTTTAGAGGCCAAAACAACGCAGATATTTTTTTTTAAATCTGGGCGCGTGTTACGAATTAAAAATTATTCGCCAGTGTACGCGTTGTGTAATTTGAAATTTGGAAGTTTTTAAAGTAAAACAACGCAGATATATTTTTTTAATCTGGGCACGTGTTATGAATTAAAAATTATTCGTCAGTGTAAGTATTGTGTAATTTGAAATTTGGATATTTTGAAGACAAAACAACGCAGATATATTCTTAATCTGGGCGCGTGTTATGACTTTAAAATTATTCGTCAGTGTAAGCGTTGTGTAATTTGGAAGTTTTGAAGCCAAAACAACGCAGATATATTATTTTAAATAAATATTTATTTATCTAAAATCAACTTAGTTTCGACGATATAACGTCTTCTACAGGAATAGTAACATTTTTTTCTGTTTCTTTTTTCTTTTTCGTGGCATTGTGTCACTAGAAAATTCCGTAAGGTCTTCCAACGGTCATTTTACAAAAAATGTTTTAATCAACAGGTTGTAATGAATTAGAAATTGCCCCTTAATGTCGGCGTTGTGTAATTTGAAATTCTTTATTTATTCAACGCTACATAAATATTAATAATAACCGGTTTCAGAAGCAAACATTTATTCATTGAGCTTATGCGGGGCACATTTATTGAAGTTCCTTACCCAATTTGCTTCAGACGGTCGGACACAGTTGAAATACTGACATCAAGTGCCTTAGGCGTTTCTCTGACAATATGACACCGGTTTTGTTCAACAATTGCTTTCAACCTTTCATTGCCAAGAAAGTATGGTTGTTCCTCTTCTTTCTTCATCTTCAAGGTTCTCATTATCGTTACAGAGTTTCTGAAACTCCCTCCTATACTCTCCGATAACTTATGGACACTTTTATGTCCATCCTCTGAGTATATTAGCGGTTGTTTGGGAAACATTTTAACCGAGTTTAAACTTGTAAGAAAAGTAAAAGCATTTCTTCTTCTTTTTTTCATCTTCGTTATTAGGGGCTTATATGCTTCAAAATTGTATTCTGAAAAAAAAAAAATAATTGAAGTTTATTAAAAAGTACAGATAGATTATAAAGCATATGAAATTTTGTATAGATACTTTTGACAAAAATTGTTAGTTCTAAGAGAAAGATTGTTAATCAATACACGGCCGCAATCAATGGTTCTTCAATGGTGTTTGCGAGCAGCAGACATTTTATCATGATTCATTTGAAAGGAAAACGGATTAGTTAAATATGTAGTTGGGAAGGCTATGATGTCTTAATAGTATCTCTCTCTCTCTCTCTCTCTCTCTCTCTCTCTCTATATATATATATATATATATATATATATATATATATATATATATTTAATTTGTTTAATTTATTAATTTATTCATTTTTAAAATTTTATTATACTTCATTATATTTTATTCTCTATAAGTATTATTAACTATCATTTTTATCCTTTTATTTCTTAATTTTATTATATTTTTATTTTAATAAATTTTCTTTTTTCTTTTTCTTCTCTGATTCATTCTGTATTTTAAATATTTAATTTGCTGTTTCATTACTATTATCTTTTTAAAAAACTGACTAATGGAGTAATACATGGTTGCAAACTAGGAGGTTATGTCTCCAATATTGTCTGGATATATGTTGTTGTTGTTTTTTTTTAATAATACTGAAATTTGATGTTTTCTTTAATGAGTTCTGTATGTAATGTTGTAAATGGAGCCGATGAAGACTGTTTGGAGTCATCAAAAGTATAATACAAAAAAAAAAGTTTTCCAAATATAAATAATGTTCTAATCTTATATATATATATATATATATATATATATATATATATATATATATATAATTATTTGAAAGCCACAAACAATTATATATATCACCTCACATTCAAAAATCTTATATATATATATATATATATATATATATATATATATATATATATATATATATATATATATATATATATATAAACAAATTGCATACTTCCCTGGAGAGCTTCGCCACATGATTGTGTACATGACCTCGGATCAGGGGGGGGGGTTCTTTCCGTTGTGTCAACACATGTGTGGATTAACAGGTGATACTGAAGTACTTGCTAAAGGCATTTTCAGGGCTATGTTATTATTTTTATTTTTTGCAGGGACGTTTCATCGTCCTCCTATACAACGCCTGTTAATCCCAAATGGTCATATCCAGACTGGTACTATATGGTACTATCCAGACTTAACTTCGATGATCTAACAATACATATATACATATATTTATATATATATATATACATATATTTATATACATATACATATACATATACATATACATATATATATATATATATATATATATATATATATATATATATATATATATATATATTATACTAGCAGGACCCGTGCTCTGGCATTGAGAGAGATATAAATGAAATTTAAAAAATAGAAGTATTGTAAATAATCGCTAATGGAGTCATCGAAGAAACGGTAGTTGGAGAAGAAATTGTATATGCATATGCCATTTCTTCTCCAACTTCCGTTTCTTAGATTTATTTACGCATTTCAAGAGTGTTCTTCTTATGTTTACATGCGTGAAACTAATTAGATTTTAAATCGGAATTGTTCCAAAGTTACTAATATGTAACAACAACAACATCAGGAAACAATATTTATCGTCTATACACAATTTTTATCGCTTATGTTCAGGACTATATACTACATTTTTACGCTTTAAAAAAGTTAATCTAAAAAGTTAGGGTTGAACGTGAATTACCACAGAAAGACGGCAACTTATCTGACAATTTTATTATAGACTAGACCCTCCGGATCTAGATAGTTTGTCTAGTATATTTATTTCATTTCCTATTTCATCTTTCTTCATTTTTAAGCTTTTTTCTTTTTTTTCTTTTTTACTTTCAACCAGTATGCTTATTAATATAATTAAATCAATGTCTCTGATAAGCAGCGTGTGACAACTAAAGACTGTATTTTTGTTTAACATGTTGCGAAACGATCGTAAGACGATAGAAATATAAGGAACCGCAAAAATAAAAAAAATTAAAAACTATGATTATAGACTGACGTTTTATCTTGGCCATTGGAATTCAACCAATCAAGGCATATGCTCTGAATCCTAAAACATAGCTTCATTAATCTTGTAATTTGAAACATTTTGGATGATATAATAAGGAATGTATACCATAAAAATATCCTTTATATAAACCCAGAAATATATATATATATATATATATGAGAGAGAGGGAGAAGGGGAGAGAGAGAGAGAGGTCCAACACTCTCTATGAAATAGAATGGAGGATCATCGATAAACGAAAGTCTTATATCCCATATGCACCACTGAAAAATCCAGGATTCTACAGGCAATCAATAACCCTTCCATAAACTGTATGAACATTAAAACTGAGGTCTTCAAAAAATGTCCCCACAAAAAAAATTTCTACTAGCCCAATGCACCAGCAACGAAAATACATAACTCACTAATAACCCCATAAGATCGATGATCTCCACATCATGGAAAATATATGACATACCCACCAACCTCAAGACCTGTCCAAAATTTATCAATTTTTTATATCCAACATAACTTCCCCAGATATATTGCACAAGCTACACCCACCCCCCACACGCGAACCCCAATATAACCTACACCCACATCCCCTTCAACCCCATCTATCACAAATATAACATAAATCATTAAATCATTAGATACCCCATCATATTAAAAAAAAATCTAACATGATAAATGCATGACTCTTACTACTTAAACGCCCAGAAATAGAACTATCAAACCCCATTAAATTTAAGAAATTATATATGACTAAAACTTAACTCCTTCCATCTCACACTAAAATAGACTCGTAAACATTATTAGATAAAGCTAACAGTTGAATACAAGCATCTGACATGAATGCATATTGCAATGATACTTAACACATTTCGATACCCCTTAGATAAACCCTTTTACTAATAAAGATATACCCTCCTTCAACATCCAGCCACCACATAGCAATTAATCCACTTAAATATAGACCCCCATAAACATATATTAAAAAATACAAAACTATAAATAAATAAACAAATAAAAAATAAGTAAAAAATAAAATAAAACAATTAATAAATACCACTCAGAACCTAACTCATATACCGACCAATAAACTACACCACTCCTAAAAGTAAACCTACATTTGAAGCGGTAAAACAGGCAACATCCATCATCAATAATTAAATTATTTTAAATAAAACTTAATTACGATTACGACCCATATATTAATATAATTACAAAAGGGACGCTTCAGCAATGCACCGTTTAACGGTAGATTCAAACGCCATTCCTCTCTATTGTTTTCATTTTGAGTCGTTGAAGATTCCTTATGGGCTATATATATATATATATATATATATATATATATATATATATGTGTGTGTGTGTGTGCGTATTTTTTATTTTGTAACATAAAGTACTTATAATAGCTCAATAATAAACTATTGAGCTATTATATATTAAGCTTAAACTATTGAGCTATTATATATATATATATATATATATCCATGGGTCCAAATTCTACTAGTAAATATTATATATTAAATAGTTTTTAACGCCAACGTAGTTAAAGCAAAAGATAAATTGTTTTGGACTGTATTAAAAGAATTTCCAATGCTTTTTATAATGTTTAGCCATTTATTTATTTATTTTATTATCGCTTATATTTGAATTCATGTTTTGAAACATGACTTTAATCATAAATCTATGACGTCACGTCAAAGCTATAATTATTTTATTAAGGTAATGTTTTAAGATCTAGATAGCTCAGTTCGTAGAACATCAGACTGAAGATCTTAAAGTTTCGATTTCCGGTCATGGTATCCGCTTTATTTGTTGGGAATTTATTACTTAGTATCGATGCAATATTTTCCATTTCTAAAAGAAGTTAAGATGCTTCTGTAAAACATTGTGACTGGCGGACAGGCAGACACACAGACACAGAGAAAGTGCCCTTATATTATGAGTGGACACACACACAAACATGGTGTGGGTTCTGGTAAACGAAATAATCAATGGTTTATCTCTGAGCAAAACCAATGACATTTTTGGAATCAACACGTCCCTGCGGATGTTTTAAACTGGTTTTAAATGATTAAAAGTGTATTTTCTATTATAATGTAAGGAAAAAAAAAACTGCTATTATTTTTTTTAGTAAGAACGTATACATAACGAAAACTCTTTATCGAAAAGCTCTGACGTGCACAAAGTCGTTACGGCGAATGATGAATGTTTATTACTTTAAACTGCCGAATCGAAAGTACTCACTGGCTTGAATTAATTGTCAAATGCAAAAGTCAAGTATTACGGGTCGTCTGTGTCTCTAAACAAAAATAATATACATATATTTTTCTCACATGCCACTGTTGTATCAAAGAACCAATATGTGTTTACTGTCGTGAGACTTCGCAATTCGGGATGTCTGGCTGAATCTGTTAATATATAATGATGTGTACGTGCATGGATGTGTGTGTGCGTACATATATGTCTATGTGTAAGCAGCAACAACTGCACACTGAACTTGTTGTTACCGCATTTATGCAGAAATATGCTTTCCGTTAGTTCCAAAAATAAATCTGAAAGCTTCACACGTGTTTTATATTTTTCCATCACTTGATTTAGAGCTCGCAGTTCATTTCCTTCCACTTTATTCTACAATGAATGGATCAGCGGTTTATTAACACAACCCCACTAACTTAAAAGGATCAAAGTTAATATCTGCACTGGTCGGTCTCATGAGCCATCCTTCCAATCATTACCTCCTCTTTATAGAGGGGTTTTGTTTATTACCGAGTGGCTGAAGTGTCCTTGTCAATGGGTCCGATCATGGCAACTTTTTCATCCGTCCAAGTGATCCCTTTTTGTAGTGAGCTGAATTCTCCACCTTAAATTGACCTTATATCTAACTTTGCTGCAGTGGGAGACAGATAAATCTAACAACATGAACGTGCTCTGTGGCGTTCACTACACAGGCCATAATTGTTCGCTCGTTGTGCCGGTCTAAAGTCTTTGTTCGATTCCGACACCGGTCGCAGTATCAATTGAGTGATCCAACAGAAGAATTCTCCTTCCTAATAAAATAGCAACTCCCGTTTAAAACGAGAATCAAAGTGTTATTCTTATGCTCGTTTTCTTCTTTTGAATAACAGATTTACAAATGAGAAAACTTAGCCTAACCAAATCAAAACACAAGTTCTTCTTCTTCTTCTTCTTCTTCTTAGAGAGAGAGAGAGAGAGAGAGAGAGAGAGAGAGAGAGAGAGAGAGAGAGAGAGAGAGAGACCCAACTGACTGTGAGACTTTCAGAAAACCAACATTTTGTCAGGCCCCAGGAAACCAAACTGACCGTGAGATGCCCAGAGGGCTAACTCTGACTTACCCCACCTGTCCATCTGCTGAAATATATTATGATATCACCGGGACCACCCCAGAAAGACCACTTGATATAATAGCCAGCCAGCCAGCATCCACTTCAAAAGGCCAATCTGCTGTCATTTTATAAGCATAAAAAACCTACTGTCTTGTCGACCATAATTTTTGGCAAAACTCAAGTGGATTATAACCACAGCATGGAACCTCGTATCAGAAGAACATTATTTTCTCAAGTGGACAAATCGAATTCTGAGTGGCCAAATCCAAAATCAGATATATTTCCCATATCTTGAGTGATTTCTATTTTTTGGGTTAAATATTTCTCACGTGCAGCAAGTTTGTTATTCGTGTGCATTGCAAACATGCAACCGCTTTGTGTATGCTTACAACAGTAGAGTAAAAGTAATTTTAGGCCTTCAAACTGCCGAATCAAAAGTAATATCTGTCTTGAATTAATTTTCAAAGACAAAAGTCAAGTGTTATGATCCTTTTGTAATCTTCTCACGCGTCCCTGTCACACACACAAAAAAAGAATCAACGATGGTTCTATATATTTGACTTTGTGTCAAACAAGGCGAATCTTTAAAATATCGATAAAACGATGTGACCTGTTTTGTTGAATATGCAATAATGGACGGCGATAAAGCGCGAGTTGCATAAATTACTTTTCTTGAATGTTCAGTTCGTTATTGATCAAATTGTTGAAACCGCTCGTTTAATTCGTTCATTGAAATACAGGAAGACATATATTAACATCGGTGTCATCGATTTTTTGTTTATAAATACATCTTCTAGCATGGTATCGGAATTGTTAGCCACAAAGCCAACAAAACAATCGTTTTTTTTTTACTAGTTGCAAAACGAATTTTAAAAAATCCTATTTTAAAGATATATTTTATTATGAAATTAAATCCACCATAATGCATTTTGATTTCGTAAACAAGTCAGACATTTTAATTTTTTGTTAATAGTTGATAAGAAAAGAATGAATTACTTCACGGCCTTCGAAATCTGCAAAGAATTTGGAAGCATTCAAGCTGTCAAATAGAAAAGTCATGTATGGCTTTAAAATTATTTGCAAACCCGTACTGTATTTATCAAAAGATTGAAAGTTTTGGAAGCTATTTACATCCAATAATTTAAAACAACAGTACCATAACAAAAATTAGTTATAGTTTAATAATAATTTCATGACCAAACGATACTGTAATAATTAAATTTTGCTTTCAAAATCCTAATGAAAAAAAGAAAAAAATGAAAGTAAAAAAAAAAAATGAAAGTAAAAAGAGAATCAAAGTGAAGTATCTGTTCTGTCCTCGGTCAGAAAAAGGATTAATTGTTCTTTACTGGGGCAATTTTTATTTTTTGTCTCACCCAGAGCGTCCCTTTTTTGAGAGCTGAAAAAAAAACCCTATAAAAGTGACCTTGTGTCTAACTTTGCCCTCATGGGAGCCGAGCAAACACGGACTCCCCGGCAATGCCGGGTAGGTATGGCTAGTTAAATAATAATAACAGAAAATATATACATGAGTTTGCTAATGTTATGATGTTAAAATAATAATGTATATTATTTATTTAACCAGTATGACCTTTTCACAGACAGAAGATTACAGGAATAGTTATTGTATTTTTAAACAAACGACAACTACTGTCTGTGATTTTTTTTCTTTTTTTAATAAGATTCTAAAATGTCCTACTGTTGAAGAATGTTAGCTCGTTCTGGTCGCTCTGTTCTAGTTTAATGATTCATGGAAGAAGAAGAAGAAGAAGAAGAAGAAGAAGAAGAAGACGCCAATGGAGTCGGAGGAATTATTGACTTTTTAACTTAAATTCATTGTTGCAATGTCTACGAATAGATTTTCCGTTTTATATTACTTGAAATTTCCCCTCTCCCTTTTCCTATCCCTTCCCCCCTCTTTCTCTCTCCCCTCCCTCTCTCCTATGTATGTATGTATGTATCTATCTATCTATCTATCTATCTATCTATCTATCTATCTATCTATCTATCTATCTATCTATCTATCTTCTCTCACACTTATTTATTTCGCGTAATAACTCTATCTCTCTTCTATCAATATATCTTTCTTTTATCTATCTATCTATCTATCTATCTATCTATCTATCTATCTATCTATCTATCCTTCTCTCTCTCTCTATTTCTCCACCTTCCTCTCTCTCCCTATCTATCTATCTATCTATCTATCTATCTATCTATCTATCTATCTATCTATCTATCTATCTATATCCTCTCTTCTTTACTCTCTCTATTTATCTATCTACATTTATCTATCTCCAAAATCTATATCCTTCTATCTATCTATCTATCTATCTATCTATCTATCTATCTATCTATCTATCTATCTATCTATCTATCTATCTATCCCCTGGTATGCCTTCCTATCTTTCTCTCTCTACATATCTATCTTGAACTATCTATCATTGTCCCTTATTCTATTGCTGGCTTCTTCTCGACACTCACTATATATCCTTACGTATCTCTCTTTCCTCGCATTCCCCCTCCCTTTTCTTTTTGTTTGTTTAATGTTTAAATATTGATTGCCGCTTTTTCCATCGTTCCTATTCTGATTAAATCTAGGCCAAACGTAACCGAGATAAATTAAGTACACACTCCGAAGTGATGTGATATCTTAGCGAGAGAGAAACAACAACAACAAAAAATATGAATGAATGAATATCATAAGTTGAAAGAGAGAAACAAAAAAATGCGTATGTGAACAATTTAGGTCAGTCTGTAAAACTAACTATAGATGTCGGAAGAAAGCTGCAGCTGAACCGTTTAGCAAAACCAGCCGACGGAATAATCGGTTCTTTAATACGACAGGGGCGCCTGCGGAAATCAGGGATTTCCTTTCGTTTAGGAGCACAAATGAACTATATTAACTTGCATTTAGGTTATTATTGCATTTTTTTTCTATATATCTAAAAAGTAAAAAAAAAAACACTACTTTTTTTAAAATCTTAGACTTCCCGACTGCAGTTTCATTTCATAAATCCCTATAACACAACATACACGCGAGATACGTTCTTTTTAAAACTAATGTCGGACATGTTTTAGATATATTAAGAAGGGAATCCATTATTAAAATATATATTGTTTAATGGCCGACATTTTAAAATAGACATATCTTTCTCATTTTATTTCCATCGTAGTTCACGTGGTATATATCATAGTATGTATATTGGAATATATTTCCAATATATATACTATGATATATACCACGTGAACTACCAGTTTCACGCAGAAGTATTGGCCACCGGAGAGTTTGACCCAAGAAATTTGGGCCCCAAATCTTTTAACCGCGGAGAGTTTAACTCAACTATTTTTTCAGAGGAGGAAAATTCGACCCGATATTTTGCAACCCCGGAGGTTTAGCCAAATATTTGTGTATGAAAATTTAGGACATTCATTAGATATCTGAATAAGTTTATTGACAATTTATTGATATTTTTCGGCCATCTTATGGAAAATAATTTCAAAATTGCTCTAGAAATGTTAACCCTTTTCAGTTTCTGTTCTGGTGTCAGCATTCTTGGGACCCATATTGCAGACAGTTTGTCAAAACGGTGTGTATCGAACCAGAACTAATATCTATGGGCTTAGCTATATGCTGGGCATTAAAACGTTTGCCATTTAAAACATTACCTTGCATAGTATCAATTTGTTCATCAGTGGTTCAGGGTTTGGGACGCCATGACCGATAGTCATCTTTTGTGCCGTCCCTGCCCCTATAAATTCCACTACCCTCTTCAGAATTGTATTGGAAAGTCCTCAGCCATTATCTATGGCATGTTATTATAGATTTCCTTCTTTATTACCCCCTCTTTCTCTCTCATATATATATATATATATATATATATATATATATATATATATATATATATATATATATATATATATATATATATATATAATGTGATACTTAGAAGGCAATCCAGTGCACCCCTGCATTGTATTTCCTTCTAAGTATCACATTTCTATATACCAATAAACAATGCTTCAAGCAAACTACATAAACCTCTTATATATATATATATATATATATATATATATATATATATATATATATTAGCCTGGCGATTCCCTACAGGGATGATACGCGGAAGCCTCTGTGTAGCTTAATTGTCATAAATATATTTTCATAACTTACTATATATATATATATATATATATATATATATATATATACAAGTTTATTAAATCATCAGGTGTTTAATAAGGAATATATTAAAATTACATTTAATCCATAATTTTCAAAGAATTACTCTTCTCCTCAGGTTTTTTCTCTTTTTTTCCTTTCCTTCTCCTACTTGATTTTTATCCTTATTCCCGTTCTCTCTTTTCCTCTTTTTCGCTTCTTTTTGTTTTCTATTATACTTATTTCATATGTTGAATTAACCACTTCATTTTTAAACCGCATGCCAAGAAAACTTGACTCCTGGCATGATGTTTCTACACATATACTGACTTTTCACAGACTTCTGACTTTTGAATCATTCTTAGATTTTATTGGAATCAATCACTTTACATTCCTTAATTGCCACATTCAAATTGAATTTTTCAAAATCTGCATTGATACAATGACTTTCTGCCCATTTTAAAAACCTTCTTTTAACTATTTTTCTTTAAGCATATCTTAAAATTTTTGTTGCAAATTTTCAAATTAATACTTACCAATTATAAGCAATTTATTATTTTTTCCTTCTGAGGGATATATATATGGAGAGAACTTGAATGCCTACTAGACATTTACCTCGAGTGTCTAAGGTCTCTCTGTGCGGGGGTTTGTCAGGACAACCTGACATAAGGATACGTCCTCCTACAAGTAAACTCTGACTAAATATTCAAAATAACATAGTGTTCGAAGCCCAAATAAGATCCCCTCAGTATGGCTAACCCACGCTGGCTTATACTAGGAATTGTGCACCTTCTCCAAGTGATGTTGCCCCTAGTAACAACACTTAGCTGGATACTCCACCAGACTAGATGAATTCTTGTCCTGGAATCTGGTAGGACCAAGAGATTACAAGAAAGATATACTAAAACATAGTTAGCTGGTCAATTAGTGAGAGGAAAGTTAATGTTCCTAACTTCTTTACTAACTCAACGTTTGAATGGTAAAGGAGGACTATGATGGAATATTCGAATATCTATGTATCTCATATGGAGATCAAGTGTTTGCCCAAAGAAGGGGCCCCTTGATTTCTGAGAAATTCGACTGAAGCAAAATAAAACAAAAAAGATATATATATATATATATATATATATATATATATATATATATATATATAATTATTTTTTATTTATACAGACATGTACATAATCTGCAACACTTGCATGTCGATGTTATCGATCAACAGCTATTAGAAACTGAGATCTCATCAGACGGAAAGAAAATCTGGTCCTTCCTTCAGATCATATTTGGAAAGAATGAAGTGGGAAAAGAAGAAATAAAGCGAAATTTAAGATTGGAGGGTCGCGGGATCAGATTTGAAACGTTCGAAAATTGGAAATAAACATTTGTGAACTCATGTTAAAAATAAAATAAAAGGGGTCAATTACTTGTGGCACACTTTCAATATATATATATATATATATATATATATATATATATATATATATATATATATATATATTCTCACAGAAACAGCTTGTCAAAGACAAACACAAGAGGGGCATACAAAACATATACATAAAGGGGATTAAAACATAGACGTAATTACTAACAGAAAGGCTACGTTATTTGTCTCAACACAATCGAAACACATATGTTGTCAGGGTAAAAAAATAGGCGATGTGTAAGTGAATATGACTTACGTTGTTGATGATGTCGGATGTGGGGGGGGGCGATACGGCTGCTAGAAGGAAAGCCCATTTCAAAGATGACGAGCTCTGGGAGTCTCGTCTGATTACGATCAGAATAGAGTCTGGAAAACGACTTCTAACTGTGTTATTGAAAGTTCTGCCAAGATTAGCAGCCCGATGGACCACGTTCGATTGAGCGTCCCAAGCCGGAAAGAGAAAAGATATCTGGTTGTAAATTCGCACGTGGGTGAAATTTAGATATATTTTTGTTTCCGGGAGTAGAAGAGCGTGTTCTCTCGTTGGCTAGCAATGATTCAAGAGATATAACTCCCTGATAATTCTGATTCAACAAGCGTAGTTAAAGCCTTATGAGGTAACGTTACGGACATGATGTGTGAGAGTCTACAAAGGAAAACGCCATGGCACCGTTTTTGCAGCACCGATGTATCGTTGTAGCAACGTCATTGTATTAACTGGGATATCTTATTGGTCATTTTTTAACGTATGGTCGATTATTATTGACACTGAAATAGGTTTTCAGAATTATTAAAAAAAACAACTTATTTTGTACTAAAATCATGATTTATATAATTTTCTTGAGTAAAAACAATATTTAACATATTTTTGGTAACATTCAAAGAAAAAGTCAACATGGCGACCTGTATTTGCCAGTCTCGTCAACAGGTCAGTAAACTAGAAAATTACCCTGAAATGTGTATGCATGTTTAAACCGGAAGTAACAAGAGTTATCCGCTCTATATAATTTTTTGGCTAGGAGTAAAGTGTAGTATGTGTTCTGATACTACACTTCATCTTTTCTGCCCTCGGTCAGACTGAGATAATTAAATTTTTTGTCCCAATCCAGAGTGGAGCTTTTGGGGGAAGCTGGATTTTTTCCACATTATAAAGCAATCTTGTGTCTAACTTTACCCTCGTGGGGAAGTTAGTAGTAAATTGAGTCACGTGTGAATATTACAAAAAAAACGATCAACACCTAATATTTGTTAAGTATTGTTTTTACTCATGAAGCTTACATAAATCATGATTTTAGTACAAAACAAGTTGTTTGAGGTAGCCACAAAATCGTTTTGTCTACTACTTTTGAAGAGAGAGAGAGAGAGAGAGAGAGAGAGAGAGAGAGAGAGAGAGAGAGAGAGAGAGAGAGAGCGAACATTGATTTCATGGAAAACATCTTTTAAAAATTTACTAACTTCTTTTAGAAATTTCACTTTCTCTTAGAAAATGTAATATGCGTTTTACTAAAAACGGGCCTTTTCTTGAGAGAAGCAGAAATGAATAAAAAAAAAAATATTTTAAAATTTATTTAAAATGTACAATTTCCGAGTATTTAAAGTTTTATTTTAGTTTTAACTAGCAGGAAAAATCGGCGTTGCCCGGGAATGAATGAGTTCCATTTATTCCTGCTCCCAGCCCTGAACCCCATATTGCTATTTTTCTTTTTATGTTTAAGTTATAAATAGAAGTAAAATAAAGTAAAACTCCGTCTTTGCTATTTATGGATGTCTGATGCTGCGAATACGAATTTAGGAAAATTCGGCAACGGAAAATCCGTCAAAGGAAAATTCGGTAATTTTGGCAAAGTAGGAAAATTCGGCAATTATGGAATAAATATCGATTGAAAATAGATTTTAGAACCTTTCTTACAGGGGATATAATATTAAATACGGTACTACCCCACCACACACCAACCAATAAAGAACACTTCTTGTATTGTCTTTTTGGTACTTGTGCAGTTCACGGACCGGGCTATTTTTTTAACATTTATTTGGGTTTACTTACTCATTTGTGAGATCGAAAAAATGCAGACGATTCGTTGTTCGCCATTTTGGCTAAGAAACGACAAATTAACCACATTTTGTATTTTACTTTATAAGCCAACAATCGATGCAGTCAGTTTGTTCAATGCTTCAACAATTCTGGCATGAAAAATGTTTCCGAAAGTCATGGAAGCTGTGCTGTTTGCTGACTTTGTAGGTACTGTTCACGTGTATTAGACACATAGGCATCAAAAAGGTGCTCCAAGCTGTTGTTAATTGAACAATTATTCTCTCCTCTGTGCTACCCAGTATATAGCTCCGTTTTATGTGTTTTCGTTAACTTTTCTTGGTTGAATCCAGGGACGGATAATGACCTTTTTAGATCTCTAGGCAAATGAAACCATGGGGAATTTCTTAGACAAAATCATCCTCGCGGTCGCCTGTATTCGACTTGAATGTTTGTTTTAACTTGAGATATATTTTTGACACACACACACACACACACACACACACACACACACACACACACACACACACACATATATATATATATATATATATATATATATATATATATATATATATATATCTTGAAGTAAACTTATTGAAAATATGTTGAATAAATCATAATGACTATATTTTGATTATCAATAAAAAAAATATTCTTTAAAAAAATACCGCCATTTTAATATTTACTAATTGTACCTGAGTTTGTTTTTACTTTCATTTTTGTTTCGCTTTTTGTTTTTTAAACTATTCCGTTTTGTTTTTGTTTTTGTTTTTTGAATAAATTATTAAATAATTTTGTAATAGGATTTTGAAAGTTAAACATAATTATTACGGTACCGCTTGGTTATTAAAATAGTAATTGAACCAACTTGTTATAAAAATGTAAGTATTTTTTTAAGTTAATGTATTGATTTATATTTATACAATTATTAGGTGTAAGATATTTAGCTTCTAAAGCTTCCAAAACTTCCAATCTTCTAATACATTAGGATTTAATAAGAGTTTTAAAGCCAATTCATATGACTCTCTATTCGACAGTTTCAATGTTTCCAAATTCCTTTCAAATTTCGATGCTTTTGAACTTTCTTGACTGGATCAATTTCATTTCGGTTATTTTCCGTTTTGTATTATCTCCTCTTACCGATGATAAGTCATTTTTTGCACCCGATAGTTTAAAGACTTTCACAGCACTCATTTGTAACCAATAGTTTTATTTATTTCTTCTGAATAATATTCGCATTGAATGACCGTGTTACCGACAAAGCAAAAGCTATTCAATTATTTTTCAAAACATTATTTCTCCAATCAATTTTGTTTTGTTTTGTTTTTAGGATTTAGAAAATAATTGTTCAATTGTTTTTTTAACAATTTATTTAACGTAAAGCGTTTTATTTTCTGTGCAAACACTTGAATTATGTATGAGATACATAGATATTCAAGTGTTCAACTGGAGATATCCTTTACTGCTCAAACGTTAAGTTAGTAAAGAACATTAGTTTTATCTCCCAATTGACCAGTTAACTATGTTATAGTATATCTTTTTAATGATCTCTTGGTCTTACCGGATTCCAGAACAAGAGTTCATCTAGTCTGGTGGAGTATCCGGCTAAGTGCTGTTACTTGAGGTAACATCACTAGGAGAAGGTACACCATTCTTCGTATGAGTCAGTATATAGACGTGTCGAGGGGATCTTATTTGGGCTTCGAATACTATGTTATTTTGAATATTTAGTCAGGGTTTACTTGTAGGATGAAGTATCCTTGTAGCAGTCATAACTAAAGACTTATTTTCTCTCTCGGGGAAATGTCTCTACAAGGCGATTTGATCACATACTGACCAATCAGCTTGCAGGGTGCATTGATTTCATGTATCCCCTGAAGAACTACTTCAACCCCTTCGGGAATCACGGTCGGTCAGCAGAGAGGAAAGCAACGAGGAAAGACGCCCCCTTTCTCTTTCCTGTCCACTGGATGATCAAGCATCGACCTTCTTTGCCTTATACTTGTCTCTTCAAATCTGCAGACCCACTTGCAAACCTCGCTTCCAACAACCGTGCAGACCCACTTGCACATTCTGACTTCTACCATAGTGCACCAGCGATCTTCTCAATTGAACGTTCGTTGATTAACTCTGCAAACCGATGAAAGAGATGTTAATTATCAACAAATAATAAATTCAAACTGGATTTTATAAGTGGAAATTTTTCTTAACAAAATTTCAATATATTACAAATGCTCATTTTTATATTGCCTAACAAAATAAACATCAGAGTTATGATGTATCTGGTACAGAATATTGCTGAAAAAATTGTCAAAGCGGCCAAAAATATATAATGGGGCTTTTTTGCTTTTTAAAAAATTTTTTATTAACACTGGTCGAAATTTCAGATTTCAGATTCAGCAGACATAACGGAGTGGGAATTTTCTCTTTAACCGTAAACACCATTCTAAAATCTATATATTAAAAAAATATTTTTATTAAGTTTTACAAATAATTCTAGGGTGCCGACGTGTATAAAACTAACACTCTCACACACACACACGCACGAACAGATACACAATAAAATCTAATTTTTATTTTACCGTTGACAGCGTGGGGACAAAGGGTTAAATTTAACCTAATTATTTTTACTTATTTCATCTATTGACCAAAAAGTGTCCCCTTGGCTGTATAAGGATGGTGTATGGAGTATTAATTTACTCCTCTCCAGGAGTTAGGCACAAGGCCAGTTTTTATCTTACTCCCACAAGTAAGATGTGACCCAAGGTCGGGTCGGGAAAGTGGGGTTTAAAAATTGCCTGGGCAGTCCCCGGTAGGGGCGCCTCAGGCAGTAAGCAATAAACTTACTCCTCCCCAAAGAAAGGAGGCGAAGCCTGGGAGGGTGGACCTCCTAGAACTGCACAGGACAGACCCATAGACCGGCGTAAATCAAGCCCCGAAGGCCAAGACAATACCAGTCTATGGGGTGCAGTATCCATCGGAACAGATACTACACTTTGATCTTTGATCTTAGCGAAAAGGCCAAGAGCACCGGCACTGGCTCTAACCACTAATCCACATTCACGAAACAACCATCTTAGAAGCAGTACGAGTATTTATTGTTCAACTGTACATGTAATAATAACTAACAAATAACTTAACGAACGATATAGCAGATATCACTCGGCGGCGCCATTCTTCTTCTTCTTCTTCTTCTTCTTCTTCTTCTTCTTCTCTTTCTCTCAATTTTTCAAACATTGGCTTCTGTTCAGTTAGTTGGAGCCAGTTCCCCCATTCTCCTTCCCCCTCCTCTACTTCCTCTCCCCCTCCCCCTCCTCTACTTCCTTCCCCCCTCCTCCTCCTTAAATCGCTTTCTGCTGCTTCTTTTGTAATAATATAAAAATGAATCGATTGAAAATTGATGAGGCCGTGTGATGTCTTCTTCTGTGCAATAGTTATTGATCTCTCTTTACTTCATCAAGTCTTACTGCTGTGAATTACACAGACACACCAAACCAAGAAACACAGTCGTCTTCGAGTCCTTCTTGCATATTATCCAATCAATGAATTTGAAACAGTGATATTTGATTGTATAAAATAAATACAAAATGTGACACAAGGCTGAAAATGGGAGCTTGGGAGAGAGACAGGTTTTAACTAATGTTAACTAACTTAACTAGTCACATTCAAATCAAGCTAAACAAGCATTCACCATTCACCAAAACAAAATTGCTCAATGATTAACCTACTTAAGATCCATATAATACAATATAACATGCCATGGGGAGTGGGGGGAATAAACATTTTATATACAGAAAAAGGAATGAAATATATTTACAATGTAACAAACTCGGGGTTAGTATGAGAACCCCTACTTTCTTAACTGTGGCAGATAAGCACATTTGCCAGTCAAAAAAAAAAAAAAAGATGCAGGTTCTAAAAGTTTTATTACACACACTTCTTTAGCAATTACGAAAGCGGACCCATATATCTGGAAAATTAAGCAATCTGTTATCTAATTTGGAGGAGAATTTGAAACATTTCTTTTCCACTAAAAATAAATAAATAAATACACTTGTTGGATTAACTCCTATTTAAAAAATAAATAAATAATAATAACACTCAAAACAGTAAGTTATAGCAAGTTTCATCATACAAATGAAACGTTGAAATGAAAACTCGACCGTAAAAATATAGTTGCTATCTTTTTGAACAAGTCCAAAAAGAGGCTAAGAACAATAACTGAAGTTCATAATTCTCTGTCTTTTAATTAGAAAATAATGGTTCGCCAGCTTCACCTCTCTTCATGCATCTTCCTTTCCGCTGGCATCATTCTGACAACCTAGGGGCTAACTTAAACCACCAGACCCTTCTTTTGTCAGAATGAGAAATCGTCCGACTCGGACCTAGAATATGATCTTCACTTTCGGAAGGGGGGGGGGGTATTGCCAGTTGCCTAAGGCGCCTTGAATGCAGACAGGTCTGTTCTTGACTATTTTTGTACCCGACCCGAGTGTCCACTCAGGGGAAGCTGTTTTTTTTTTTATTAAGTCTAATCCTCGTCCAATGTAAGAAGGAGAGTCATCAACATTTCGCTTTTTATATGTTCCCATGAAGAGACTTAATAAATTTGTCTTAGAAACATATGCATTGACTTGGGGTTTATGTTTGGAACACCCTCCCATGACTAAAGAACATAGTCTAGAATGAGATGATCAAGCCTACATGTGCTTTAGATTAACCTTACAACACAGCATTAGTTACTTATATTTCATATACCGTTCTCCATCGACCCAGGACTGTACCCTACTCAACTTTGTCTCTGATAGCATAAATGCAGCACTCTCACAAGGTCCGAGTGCCCAAATACATGTATTTAGAGATTTTAATATCCACCACCGTTATTGGCTTGGATTCTCGAACTATACAGACACAGCTGGTAACTACACATATAGTTTCTCCATTGCACACTACCTCTCACAGACTGTCACATTCCCAACCCGCCTCCCAGATCGTGAGGACCAGCAAGCCTTCCTTCTCGACCTATTCTTGACCTCATTGCCCGAGACTTGTGCGCCGAATGCCTATAGCCTGCTCGGGAATGCTGATCACCTTGTGGAAATGATTGATATCACCCTAAAGTCTCATCCCAAAGCCGATTAGACATTACTCAAAATGACGGCTGACTGGGAATCCATCAGATCACATCAGAGACACCCCATGGAGTGAAACTTTTTCTCTCCCTGTTGATCAGTGCACAAATGAGTTAACCAAAGTAGGCATTGAAGCACATGTCCCCATGTGAAAATTCTATAGCAAGCCCCACTTTCCACAATGGTTCACCTCGAACTGTGCAGCTGCTATTGCTCAAAAGCAGCAAGAATTCCATCAATTCAACCACTATAAGTCAACTAAAAATAGACAGGAATTTGTAGCATCAAGAAATCATTAATAGCTGCAGCTAAGAAAAGGTATAACGAGATGACCAACAAACGCATTAAGTCACAGAAACTAGGAACTCACAATTTCTGGAAAATCTATAATAGTATGGTGAACAATGGGCAATTTACAATTCCTTCGCTATCCAACCACAATTATATCGTTTCCATGACAACTGATGAGGATGAACTACTTGCCCAGTGTTTCGCCTTTAACTCCACTTTCGACTGCGCAAACTACTCTTTCCTAAATTTCCCATTGCGAACTAAAGCCACACTTGATGACCTGATCATCACTCCTTCCCATGTCCGGGATATCATAAAAAACCTTGACATCTCCAAAGCATGTGGACCTGATCTTATCCCAGGAATAGTAATAAAGAAATACTCTGCTGAGCTGGCCACTGTTCTCTCAAAACTCTACAACAAATGCCGAATCTTGCTTCCCTGGTAACTGGAAAACTACATCTGTGGTACCAGTTTTTAAAAAACTCTGGTGATAGAACTGACACTCATAATTATCGCCCTATCAATCTACTCCCGCCCTTCACTAAAATCTTTGAACTATTAATCAATCTAGTAATAGTCCACCATCTCGTTAATGCTAAATTTTGTTTTGACCATCAGTATGGATTCAGGCAAGCACGTTCTACTGTGAATATCCTAACGGTCATCTCTGAATGTATATACCATGGACGGCGGCACCGGGGGGAGGGGGGCTCAAGCCCCCTCACTTTTTGACTTGGGCCCCCCCCCACTTTACGGTCATCAATAATTAAGTTGATATGCATGTGTTTAACCCCCCCCCCCACTTTATAGGAGAATCTACCCCCACACTTTTATAACTGTCCCGCCGGTCCTGTATACCATACACTGGACAAGGCAGGTGAAGTTAGGGTGGTAGCGCTTAATATATCCAAAGCCTTTGACAAGGTCTGGCATGAAGGTCTTCTCATGAAAATTAATTTGTATGGTATTTCTGGACGTATACTTAATATAATTAGATCCTTCCTATCCAAAAGAAAGATACAGGTTGTCCTCAATGATTGTTCATTCAAGCAAAATGACATAAATGCAGGTGTACCTGAGGGATCGATCCTTGAACCTTTTGGAAATTTTATTTTCTTCACCATTAAGCAGTGTGGGTTGAGGGAGGTGGAGATCAATATTCCCTGCTATGCAAGCATTCCCTTCTCAGGAACTAGGTCTTTTTTGTCTTATTAATAAACTGTATTGAGTTATATTTCTGGGTCTGTTTCTTTATTTGCTCTTTTTTGTCTCTTTATTGATTCCCTCTTTTTTATTCATGTTAACAAAAGACGAATTTTGGTAACGACCCCAAAATTTTCGTCAACCTTTATATATATATATATATATATATATATATATATATATATGTATATATATATTGTAAGATTGTAATAGCTGCAGCTAAGAAAAAGTATAACGAGATGACCAACAAACGCATATATATATATATTAGCAAGAACGTTGCTCAAGATTGAATAAGGATCACTACAATGTACTTTTTCACTATGCTCATAACACCATATTACTTTCTTTGTTTTTACTGCTCCTCCCGTTTCGTCCACGAATATAGTTGGAAGAAACTGAAATGTTGGAAAACTCTTTGAATTAGTGTCTTATACATATGGCTTAAGTTTAAGGGGTTCTGTTCCCAAGGGCCACTTCGAGGTAGGAACATGTAGATATTTGGCACATAGAAGGTAACGTACATATTCAAGAACACTTCCATAATATTCTCCGAAAAATTTTATACATCTAATATAAATTTCATCAAAATAGGTAGCATATATTTTAAGTTTCAGAGGAGGTTTAGCCCCCATACGTCATATAGGTTAGGAGGGCACTTAGAGATTCGAGACAACTCCTATTGTCTTCTCCAGACAATTTTATACATATGATTTAAATTTCATAAAAATAGGGTATAGTTGAAGTTTAAGATAGGTTATGCCCTCATAGCCCCTTAGATATGCGCTTAGAGATTCGGGCACTTCCATTGTCTTCCCCGATAAATTTTACATAAGGATACGCTTTTAGATCTTATGTAGATTCTCTGTTCTTTCTATAAGGAACATACAAATATCACACATACGCATATACACACATACATTGAGTTTTATATATATATATAATTTAACGGTACTGTTTCGGAAAATACAACCAACAATTTTCCAGCGTGACGTACAAGTGACGTATGTACAACGAATGCTACGAAAACGAACGGAAAAATACAAAAGAAGGTACACCATTCCGAATGTTACCCCCTCTCTCCATGTTAAGAATGACTTCTGAAACTTACCATTTTTTTAGAACCAGACGACCGTAATGATATAAAATTGTAAACGAACACTACAAACGATGACCTTTTTACGCAATTAGAACGAAAGAAAGAGCAATTTTTTTCCACCTTTTTTTTAGAAACAGATGACTTTAATAAAATAAAATTTTAAACTTACCATCTTTTTTTGAAGCAGACGACTTAGAACAAAAGATAAAGCAATTTTATTTTATTTTTTCTGACTTTTTTTTATTTTTGAATACAAGAAGCTTAGTTTTTTTTACTGTCTTTTTTTTGGCTCTTTTTTAGGGTTAGAGAATTGTTTTTTTTTTGGGGGGGGGGGATCCGAGTTTTAGGGTTAGTGAATTAGGGAATTAGTATTAGGGTTAGAATGCCTTCCGTAGAAGGCCTTTTTCCTTGCACAAAAAATATGCAACCTTCTACTGATTGTGAAATTTCATGTAACATTGACAGAATCATTTTAGAAGCACGAGGAACAAGAAAATAATACAGACATAGGGTGTAAACGTTTCCAATCTGAGAAACTTCCGGTGTTAACGTCGTATGGTAACTAATTAAGCTTGACATAAAATAAAAATAAAATTTTAAGTTTGACGGGGAGGGGCTTCGGTAACATTCGGAATGGCGTACCTTCTTTTTATCTTTTTCCGTTCGTTTTCGTAGCATTCATTGTACATATGTCATGCTTACGTAACGCCTGTAAATTTTTGGTTGTATTTTCTGAAACTGTACCAATTTAACTAATTTGTCGCTCAATCCTGCTGTTAAAGTAAAATATTAAAATGCTTATTGAACAGGACAAAAAAGAAGACAACACTGGTGTACAATAAAAATAAGTTGTTTTTTTTTTGGGGGGGGGGATACATTTCAAGGAAAGAGCTGTTGTAATAGATGATAATGATGATATTGCTGTGGGCAGGATTGGAGACTGCTGCTAGTGTTGCAAGCAGGATCGCTTCTGCTAGTTTTTGTGGATAGGAACAAGTACTGTTACTGCTACTGGTAATTGTCATCGTTGAGGTGGACTGCCATTTCACCTAATGGCGAGTCTGGGGCAAACCCCCAAAACACTGAAAAGTGTCAAAAATTCCCCTCTTTTATACATGTTGATCAGCTACTGCGTATAGCACTGTCCTGATACCACCTGATTGGTCAACTTTTTGTTTAAGTGGTAATTTATGGTGCTGTACAGAAACAGGGTCCACAAAAAGAGGGACAAGTTGTTTCTATTTATCTGTCTCCCCATGAGGACAGAGTTAGACAAAAGGTTAGTAAGACAAACAAGTTGTTAATCAAATTACAATTACTATTTTTTTATTCAACTTATTAAGAAAAAAAAAACAAATTTGAGTTTCACTTTCGCTATCACTAGGTGCAGCTTTCAAAGTGTTTATTTCAAATAACTGGTGTTGCACGGAATTGAGACCTTATTTCTGTACTAACTTGGGGGTAAGAGATGGAAACATGGTTCCGCATCTTCTTTTTCTTTTTTTTTTAGTAATGAGTCATCATTTATCAAGGCCAAAAGCAACTTGAGGATAAGGATTAATGCGATGGATTGATTGTAAGTTGAATGATGAAGAATATCATGAGGAGGTTAAAAATGATGAGTGAAATAAACAAAATTTGATTACTTATGAGGACGATTTATGACAAGTATTTGTTGACAATTAATATGAAGAAGGCCATGTTGTGTTCTGCAGGGAAGAAGTGTTGTAGTAATGTGTTTCACAGATGAGAAAGTTATCTTGCTGGATTTCTAAGCCAGATCTCAAAATCATTTAAGCTGAAAAATCAAACTTTGCTTCTGACTAGCCAATTTACATCTGTTATTGTTGTACCGTGTTATTAGGAATATAATAACGTACTTAAATACAAGTTATTTTTAAAAATTACTTAGTCTGGCCCAGACGACTGCTAATATGAAAGATTTTTAAATAATCACCTAAAAATAAAAATTTAGCAAGGGAGATAACTCATTTTAAATTGAAGAATATAATAAGAGTTATCTACCTTAAGTTTAAAAATGTACAAAGAAATAAAAATTAAAAGCTAAAATGATTTCACTGCATCCCTGGTAAGGTCGGCTAGGTACAGCTGGTTTTTAACAATATTTTCAAGTTGTTTCCTTGCTTTCGTATCAAATCTATTTCTTCTTCTTCTTCTTCTTCTTCTTCTTCTTCTTCTTCTTCTTCTTCTTCTTCTCAATATCTTCCTCACACTATCTCTCCTTCCTACGTCATTTTCTTCCCCTCCTCCTCTGCTTTCACGAAAGCAGATATTAAGAACATGTTTATAGGTAATCGATTACAATAAACTGTTGAATTTTTTTTTGCCATATTGATTTCCCTGTTTAAATATTGACACACCCACGTTTGTGTGTGTTTCGTCATGTTGATGTCTGGCAACTAATTAAACTATCCCATCTTCTTTTGCTCTGTCTTATATGCGTGCAATGTCAAAGTGTGTGTGGAGGGGGTGTAATAACAGAGGGTACAATGTGACACAGTATTGCTTTAAAGGTGGGGAAGTCGGCCTCTTTGCATTGCTTTAGGCCATGTATATATTAAAAATATACAAAAGCTCATCAAAGGGCGAATTTTAGTCTAACTCACATGGAGAGCTGTTAAAGTAAGTACGTTTTTTTATGTTCTAACGAGTCACCGCTTATCAAGGCCCAAAAGCCACTCAAGGATAAGAGTTAATGAATTTGTCAAGTGAACGGTGAGACAACATCATGAGGATTGAAAACGATTGTTTATATTTACTTGCCTCCCCATGAGGGCAAAGACACAAGAGCGATTTTTAATGTGGGAAAAATCCAGCACCCCAAAAAGGGGCACTCTGGATTGGAACAAAAATTAAAATTGCCCCAGTCTAGAAGGACTTATCCTTTACTGACTGAGGCCAAAATAAACTAAGTGTGGCATCAGAATAAATACTACACTTTGTTCCTAGCCGAGATTGTTGAAACTGAGCAGAATTTGATTATTTAAAAGGACGACTCAACTAGAATTTGTTAACATTGGACTTGAAAACGACAATATTCTAGTCAGCTGAAAAGCAGATGCATGGGTAGTTCTTGGAAAGAAACTTTGCTCATGGAAGTTTTGTTTAGTTTTATGTACACAGAGGAAGAAAGGAAAATTATTTACAGTGGTTGTAGCTAGACGAGTTTTTACTGTGAATGTTTTAACGGGGGGGGGGCATAGGTTGGAGCTCAGCCGAGCACCTACCATGACCATAACGATAGAGTAGAGGAAGATTTCATACAACAGTTTCCCACTTTTTTATGCAGTCCTTTCCATTATTGTTGTACTCTGCAAGGTCTTTCAAGCTACACCGGTTGGGCAGTAGGGGGCAGACCAGGCAGTGTTGCATCGTATGGTGCTCCTCTTCACATTCACAGATGGTTGGGTCAGTTTGGTAGCCCCATCTACTCATAGTAACTTTTTATCGCCCCATTCCCGTTCTCAGGCGGTTGAGTGTTTTCAGCTGGAGCCACAGTGTCTCTGAACCGGGAGGGAGTGCCTCAGAAGAGGGGATTCCTATGTCAGTAGGAGGGTGGGGGGAGGGGGCATTCTCTAGATGTCTGGTCCACAGCTGTAGTCTGGTCTCTTCCTGAGATGTTGTTAGAGGTTCGACATGGCTTAGGAAGCTTCACCTTGAATCAGTCGTTGAACCGTTTTTTTACGTCCATGAAGGAGATGGTGTTCATCACTGATAGTCTTTGTAATCTATACTCGGCTGGCAACTTACCGTCTCACATGTAAGAGAAAGACTAGCAACCTCTCTTCTGTAAGAAAGAGGCTGTAGGGAATAGAAGAGGACATCACCCACTAGATTTCGAAAGTAGTATTCTTAATGTTATTATATTCACCATCACAAGGGTTCTTTATCCCAAATCTGGTACAAATATAACGAATAGTATTGGAACTTATAAGTATCTATTATTATTATTATTATTATTATTATTATTATTATTATTATTATTATTGTTTCTTACTCATTAGGAGTTTTCACACGAGTCATTAGCAGTTATTGATCACTGACAATAACAAGTGATGTTCCCTGGAGTCTGATTGACAACAAGTTTCCCAAGATTTCCAGCACTCTCCGCCTCTTTCGATAACCATTGCAAATCACTTTTGCATTATCACAACAGCCGTTTACCATTGATTTCTTACTGATAACGATTGTCGGCTTCTTCTGAACTTTGAATGGCAATAAACCTCTCCAAGATTCCTGTACTCTTTGTACCCTTCCAATGGAGTTCTGGATGGTGCTCTCCTTCCTCAGTCTTTTCATTTTCTTTGACCCGTGTTTGTTTTCAGTCGAGACTGGTGCCACCACATGCATGATGTATTTTTTTTGGGGGGGGGAGGGCCGCTTTATAGATTTTCAGGCAGCTTTATTTCTCGTGTGATGTTCTATCCATATGTTTTGTTCTTTTTCTATTTCAAATAATCTGTGGTGACAGGTTGGTTATGTGGGTTGGTTTCTGCATTCAAGAATTTTCCACAAGATTTCGGCTGTTTTCACTATTAGACTAGGTGAAATTGGAATAAAAGGGAATATTTAGACCATACAATTGATCTCAATCTTCCCTTTTATTCCAGTTTCACCTAGTCTTTTCTCTAGATTTTTAAGACTGTTCCTAGTGCTCCTACGATTCTTGGAATTATTTACCCCGTGAACTGCTGTGATGGCACAATCTATAATTTGGCAGGTTTTTCCTTCTTGTTAAATATTATCACGTCCAGTCTTCTTGTTTGAATGAGTTTGTCAGTTTGTACCTCCATGTCTCAGATGATTTTGTGCTTTTAATTTTTCAATACAGTCTCCGGTTTGTGTCTATACCACTTGTATGTCTGTATGTTCGAAGTGCAGATGTTTGTATAGTTCTCAGTGAATTGCCTTTCCCACATAGTCATGTCTGTTTTTGTATTCTTTCTAGGCTAGTTTGCTGCATTCACTTATTGTGATTTACTGTTAGAGTCTACATTTACTGTTTTCCTGGGTTTTGTCTATCTTAACTTTGACATAGTTCGTTCTGATCATGTTGTTCAGTGCGGATGTCAGTAGCGATTCTGTTTCTCTGTTCAAGTGTCCTTTTCATGGCCATGTCCATGTGTTTTCATGCATCTCTTCTCTGGTCAGTCTTATAAATCGTCCATGTAGCTGTTAAGGGATTTCTGGCAGTTACAGTTCCCTTGGATTCGTGTAATATTCTTTCTATATTTTTTGTTCTATAATTAAACTCAAGACAAACTGGAATTATATTACCTTTATGACTGCCAACCAAGTAACTCAACTCACATGTCTATGTTTCTGTATTTTTGTTCCAGTTAAATAAAAGATAGATTAAATATTATTATAGAGAAGACGTTGGTGTGTTCCTTCGAACTCATGTTGACCCTTTTCTTATTCAAGTCAGATACGTACAGACACGGCCGACTCAGCAAAATGGCTATCTCCTGTCTTGACACTCTCGACAGACACCAAACACCTCAACAACATATGCAATGCCTTTCCCTATTTACTTGCCTCTGAACAAGGGAAAAGTTAGACACAAGATCGGTTTTTAATGTGGACGATTTCCAGCTTCCCAAAAACGGGTACTATGGATGAGACGAAAACAAAAATTGTCCCAATCGAGAAGTATTTCTCTTCCTCTGACTGAACAGAACATATACTACACTCTAATCGAGGAAGTGCTTTCAAATAACGTCTTACCATCATGCACCGACTTCTATCCATAATGAACGATGAAGATGTAACTTCTCCCAACTATTAACCATGATATTTGCTTTCATCAAATTTCGTTCTTTATGCAGTCATTTTGGGCTTGTGTGATGGATGCTTCCTCTCAGCTAAATCTAGATATAAAAATTGGTTTGGAATAAGGTCATCTGAAATTCTTACCACATGTTCACTTCATCTCAGACGATACTTAAGAATCTCAGATTCAATCCTGGTGAAATGACTCTATTTTCGTATTTCATGTCACTTACATACATTTGCCAAAATATACCCATTTTCTTCCATAAACATTGTTTGTGAAACCGTTCTAACATCTCGAGATGTTTTTGGTAAATGACCAAATGTGAACATGTATGCGTTCACTGCACTGACCGTAACCATCTCCACACGCCCTGCCGGTCCAAAGGTTGTTGTAAGATCTCACTCAGTGCTGCAACAAAGAACTCTCATGCGAAGTAACAACCATGAGTCCAGTTTATCAACAAGTAACAAATTTATTTGTTGGATATAAATGATACTCGTGTTCCCCAGACTGAATGGCAGACTTGCAGAATAAGACTTTCCTGCTCGACCAGAAAAGAAAAGTCTAGCACAACCTTTTAGCTAAGAGATCCTGATGGGCCATCCTGCCTCCAAGGACGCTTAGCTTCAACTGCCACCAGTTCTCGCCAAAACCCCAACTTCCTGTCATGCCCAATGGGCCAGATCTCCCCTCCCATCTCTTCCTTCCTGGCCGGGTCTTTCTCACTGGTCATAAACCACTCAGGCACTGACCACTTGAGATATCCCCCCCCCCCGGAGATAAATGTCAGACAGGGAATTATCATGGCAACAATCCGTGAACACACCAGCATGGGTCCCGCCTTTTACGAGATACTTAATTCATCTCAAACGAAAACAAACTTCTGGGGTGGCCCAAATAAACCCAAAGATATTTTCACTTTATTTTGTGCTCCTCCCCGTTCCTTCCTCTGGTCGAGCATCTAACATTTACAACATAGATCAACCTACTGCATTTTTACACCAAGTCTCACATGCATAAAGCAAGGATAACAAAAACAAATGCTTGTGAGCATATATATATTATACTATTCTCTCTCTTTGAACATTCCCGTCAATTTCTACAGAAGACATCACTTACACTTCTCCCACCTTAACACTCCTTCCTACCCTGCTATTTCGCATTTAGGATTTCCACTCATACCAGCACACCAATGCATGTATAAATTTTGACTCTGCCAATTCATTATCCATTCTTGATAAAGTCCATGTCTTGGACGAAATATCAAATCAATCATGACTCTGTGTTAATTTCTGTTTGCGTTCCAACTAATCTGTCTTTCTTCTTATTTCCATTATTGATACCTATACATTCTGTCGTATTATCATCCTCTAAATATAATTCCCTCTCATGCATGTATACATACAAGTTGTGTCTGAATTTATTTCAGTTCCAAACAACAATGGTTTACCCTTCAAAGTAATCCCTACCCCTCTCGATTCTAATAGACTTTCACATCCTTCTCTATCTTGCTTCTCTGCATTAGTGGAAGAATTTTTCTGGAATACTCCTTATCTCTGTTATTACGGTCCTCTTGATGGTCTTCACATTTTCCAAATGAGTCCAATTACCTTGAGCTTGGAGAAAAGAAAAAGTCACATGTAACAATATGAGATGAATAGGCAGGTTGTTTCAGTTCGGTGATGTTTTATTCATTGCTTGGTGTTCATCATCCTTTCCCCAGTGCCCATAACTGAACGACCTGAACAAGAGGAAGAGTAAACAAAAGCATGTGAAAAAAAAATGCAATGCTTGCAGAAAGCTAAGATTACAGATGATAACATGATTTGCTTATCTCTCTTTCACCCGGAGCTCATATAACTCACAACGCACTCTGTTTCGAAATTTCTTAGACGAGGATTGATAAATTGTATCATTCAGACTACTATTCTCATCTCGGATGTTATTCTTACAACGTTTTGGCCGATGTAAGCTCCTACCTTCTTCAAGTACGCCTTATAAAAATTGTGAATTTTTATGCTGAACTCTGGAATCTGTACGAAATACATATGTGACAAGGTCTTAAAATATATATAAAAGAAAAGGTTCAAGAAGGTTCTAAAATTTACTAGAGGGTTCTGGAATGGTTGCTCTCTATAAAAAGAGGTTTTAGCACTAGCTAATCAGTTGTGAAGTTGTCTTGTGGACTGAATGAGATTTACTACAACTCCGCCATAATTCACAGATTAACACATCCAAAAGAATTTATCCAAAGAAACCAAGGGAGACAGAAATCGTAAGAAAATTATACCAAAGTTAATGTGTGTTTTATATTTGAAGTTTCCCTGGTGAATTGGTGAATTGGAACACTGAAACATTTTCCATAAGAGTAGTCTAACTTCCTTCTCTTTCTCCCTCGTGGAACTTATCTATCATCATGTTATATTTGAAATGATCTACCTTCGTTTTTCATTAAATTTCTTGTATTTATTTCATGTTTAAAGTAAAAACCTAACACATACATAAATATGTACTAGACTACTTTTCTCATCTTGGATGGTATTCTCACAACGTTTTGGCCGATGTAAGCTCCAAGCTTCTTCAGATGCACCTTATCAAACTCTGGAATCTGTACAGATTTTCGAATGGAACCCATTATTTAATACACATGTGTAGTTTGCTCTCGTTCTGTCAGTTATGACTGAGTAGAATCTTAAGTAACTCGTAATTATATTCTTAGTATCGCCCGTACTGAGGATTGAACTCTCATCCTCCAGAAAACTGTCACTTAGAAGTGATTATTACTTAGTGCTTTTATTCATTGCACCAAACGACCCAAACAATGCACTATGTTCAATTACTTTTTCAGACTGACATCATACATACATAAATATGTACTAGACCTTCCGTTTATTATATAAAATCATTGTGCGAAAAATGTGTTCTTTTAACTGAAATATATTTTCTTTCTTTTTCAGAAACCTGGCTCATTTAATTATATGGAGTACCAATGAAGACTATTTTGGGTTTTAAAGACAAAGAATTAAAAACACAAATTTCTTTTTAAAGTTCCGATTTTTCAGATCGGTAGAAGTTTATATTTTTCATCGGAGTTCTTGGGATTCACCAGTGAACCATTAACCTAACCCTAACCAAGCAACAGTGATGATGTATCCCAAATAACCAACATTAAAAAACAAAACTTTTTTTTTTAATTCTGCTTTCATGCAATATGGAAAACTACGGAGGAGAAAAACCAATCCACTGTAACATTGGTGGTCAGCAGTTTTCACATAGTTACACGATCCCGGGGCCACCGCCACCCCATGCTCGGATCGCCCCACACATAGGGGACAAGTCATTCCACGTGGACATGTATGGACCAAGTTGCTATTTACAGGCGGCAACTAGCAATGATCGTACAATGCTAGTGCCCTGTGGGAACCTCTACGCTGCTGCCAAGCAGTACACCCCGCAGAATTGTTATATTCAGGCTGTGGCAGCAAGTCCAGCCGTCCCGGCTGGATCACCATCACCCATGCACGAACAACAACAACAGCAACAACAACAACAACAACAACAGCAGCAGCAGCAGCAGCAACAACAACAACAACAACAACAGCAACAGGGACAAAGTCAAGGACCGGATACCCCGCAACCCCAACAGCTGCAACCCCCACAGCAACAGATCGTACAGGTTCAGGCCCATCTGAGTGCTAACCAAGTGAGTCCCAATGAGAAGCCAATACTCATTGCGACACCCCAAACGAACGCTTTAGTCAGTTCCACTACGAACGCGAGCACTGAAATCTGTGCCCAACACCAGGCGAAACCCCTCTTACTTTTGAGCAACGCCAACAAGAACCTTCTACCCCCAAACTTTTACCATCACCATCATCACCACCACCATTACTACCATCACGGTAACCACAGCAACGGTCACAATCATCAACCTCTCAATAACATCAATAATATCTGCAGCGCAAATTGTATTCCTCATGGCACCAATGGCAATAGTATTAGTAATAATAACAATGCTAATACCACTACTACTAATAATAACAATAATACTAACATGAGTGACAGTAGTAATAACAATAATACTAGTATTAGTAGTAGTAATAATAATAATAATAATAGCAATACTAATAACAGTAGTGCTAATAATAGTAATAATAACAATGATAATTGCTGCAGTGCCAACTGTAATTGTACTAACATAGTTGCTCCCATTTGTTGCAATAACAGCAACATTACATGTACCAATAATAATATTAATGATTGTGCCAATAGCAATAATACTATTTCTAATAATATCAGTATTAATATTAGTAATACTAATAGTAACATGCTAATTACTGGTGGTAGTAGTAATTGTAACGTTGGTAGCGAAAAGAGCAACCGGTGTGTGAAGCCTTTCCACTGTACCGAGTGCCCAAAACAATTCGCCCAAAGACATACTTTGCAAATACACAAGCGGTCACACACGGGAGAGAAACCCTACCACTGTGAGACCTGCTCGAAGCAGTTCGCTCGTCGGGATAACCTGAAGATCCACGAGCGGACCCACTCGGGCGAGAAACCTTTTAGCTGCGAGTTCTGTCCAAAGAAGTTTGCGCGCAATGACAAGCTCCAGATCCACCGGCGTTCGCACACGGGTGAGCGGCCATTTCCATGCGACTTTTGCTGCAAGCAGTTCGCCCAGCGGGACAAACTAAGGATGCATCGCAGGACACACACCGGAGAGAAACCCTATTCTTGTGATCTCTGCTCAAAGCGCTTTGCCCAGAGGAACACATTGCAGACTCACAAGTTGACCCACTCCGGGCTGAAGCCTTTTCATTGCCAGCTGTGCCCCAAGCAGTTCGCCCGCAAAGACCACTTACAAATACACACTAGGACTCACACAGGAGAGAAACCGTTCGAATGCGATGTGTGCCCTAAGAAATTTGCCCGCCGGGACAAGCTGCAGATGCACCAACGGACGCATTCAGGCGAGAAGCCGTTCTGCTGTACCCTGTGCCCGCGCCAGTTCTCACGCAAGGATAAACTGCAGATACACCACCGGGTTCACTCGGGTGAGAAACCCTACGAATGTGGGGTCTGCATGCGCCGGTTTGCCCAGCGGGACCGCCTCCAGCTACACCAACGGACACACACAGGCCAGAAGCCGTACCCGTGTGACCTGTGTATCCAGAGGTTTGCTCGCCGGGATACTCTACAGATCCACCGAAGGACTCACACGGGGGAGAAACCCTTTCACTGCGAAGTGTGTGGCAAAGCCTTCTCCCAGACGGGAAAGCTGCAACGACATCGGAGAACGCACAAGCAGCTCAGGAAGCCAAACAGCGGAGGCGGAAACAGTGGGAATACAGGAGCAGTTCACGGATTAGTTGGCAGTGGTGGTGGTGGTATTAGTGTCCCTATCAGTGGTGTCATGCCGAATTTCGGAACAGAGATGAACCTAAACGCCTGTTCTACTGCTTTGACTAATGTTTCTGGTACTCCTACAATTGACTCATGTAAGAATGGTAAGGAATACACCCCACTGAGTACCATTATGTGGCAAACTATATACTCCTAAAGAGTACACGTAAGAGACAAGATAAGACTCTTATTTAATAAGATTTTTATTAAAAAAAGACAAGAAAAAAAACTTAACCTAAGGTCAACTCAAAGTTGGATCAATGAACGTTTATTTTGATGAACTCATTGGGCTCTATCTTTTATACCAGAATCAATAAACTTGATTTTATAATCAGTTCTACACAGAGGTTGAGTAGAACGATAGCCTGAAACAGTTAAGTATACACGATGCCATAAGAAAAATACTGGTCAGAGAGAGAGGGGGGGGGGCAATTGGTGATTATTTGTGTGTCTTTAAAAACTGCGATCTGAGCAGAAAAAATTCAAAATTACTTTCTTTGAATATTTCTGAACAGAACATTAAATTAACTTTACAAACATAATGAATGTTTATTACAGTAACTTTTTGTATTATTTGGAATATTGAGACTACTGTTCTCATCTTGGGTGTTATTCTCACAACATTTCGGCATATGTAACCTCTGACCTTCTTCAAGTGCATCTTTTCGAACTCGGGAATGTTTCTGTCGACCCCGGGAATCTGTACACAAATTCAGACGGAACCCTTTATTTAATCCAGAAGAGGTCAAAGGTTCAATCCTCAGTGCGGGTTATACTAAAAATATAATTACAAATTACTTAAAACTTCTACCCGGTCATGGCTGACAGAACGAGAGCAAGCTGCTCGCATGGATTGAATAAAGGGTCCAGTTCAAAATTTCGTATAGATTACCGAGTTCAACAGAAAGATTCCCAAATTCAACAAGATGCACCTGAATACGGTCAGAGGTTACATCGACCGAAACGTTGTGAGAAGAACATCCAAGAGTAATATGAATAATGCAAATAATACAATTTATCTCATCTGAAAAATTCCGAAACGGTCACTTTCTGTTGAATATTGTTTTTCAACAGACTTTAAATGGAAATACATTGATTCTGATATAAAAATGAGGCTGGAACCAAAGAGACTCATCAGAAAAAATAAAAACGTTTATTAACCAAAATATTGCAAAAACCATAAATCCAAAGATTTTGGATGCGAATTATGATTCGTTTGTTTTTAAGTTTTCAAAAACAAATAGAAAATATTGCATTATAAAAAAAAAGAAGAAAAAACATTTTTGTTTCAGTACACATTTTGCCTATATTCCCATGAACACTGGGAATATTTTAACATTTTTTAATCTACTTAATGTTCTACTTAACGGAAATAATTTTTGTTTTTGTTGATTTTTTTCTTTTTTACAAAATTCCTGGTTCAATTGTACTATAGAGATTGTTGGAATATCTCATGTATTTCGCTTGTTTTTCACCCACATTTTGGATAAAATGGATTGCTGGTCTTAAATTCTATTTCTCGCCCTGAAATATAAGTTTAATTTACTTATTAACTTTCAAAAATCTAACTTTAATTCAATGTTTTAACTGTCTTCAGCCTTATTGTTTTTTTTGTAATGGGAGTGGTGGTATGGATGGCGATAGAAAAGTGCCAGTTGTATGGGTACTCCTACTGCTGCCGGTCGTAATCATCTTCACAATGAATCACAATCTCTCCAAAGTGCTCGTGACTGGCAAAAATGCATCACTTTTATACAGGTTGCCAAATGCTGCTTTTTGTTTGTTTGTTTGTTTGTAAAGCGAGTCGAACTTCTTCAGAGAGCTCTTGAAAATCATGTCTCAGGATTGTTTGGTCTGCACGAAGTTCTCCGCGTTAGTCACAGGTATTTGACACCAAGAATAGCAAGGCTCAGTAGTCACATGCAATGTTAGCGAAGGTTTGGCCAAGAATACACAAAGGAATGGTGCAGAAGCAACGTTGCCACTTTCACTCCATTGATTTACGGTTCTACACTGGACACGTCCTTGCTTGTCACATGCAGAGGTAGAGACTACCAGAGGACGACAATCCTGATGCCAACTCCTTCTGGATTTTAACCAGAGCTTTGTTAGTCGAGTTGCAACCCTAATACAGTCTAGTGCCAAACCTGTCAGCCATGGGTGGCCCTGCTAGGAACCAGAGTTCCAGACAATGTAGCTTTGACACTACCACATTGTTACTGCCTCTACCACGGCGAGGAAGGGTTGGACTTTAGTGGGTGCATCTGCTGCTGTTAGTGCTGCCTTGATGTCACCTGATTGGTCAGCATAAAGGAAGATGCATGCAGAGAGACGAAATTGTGTCCATCTCCACCACATGTGCAGAAGTAGTCGAAGGGTTAATTTTCGGTTCTGTCATTAAGAATGCCAAGTTATAAACAGGGCACAACAATTTATTGTTTATTTTCTTATACGAAAAATATTGTTACTTTTTAAAAGATGTTTTTAAACAAAAAACAAACTCTGAACATTCTTTTTAGGCACAAGGAAACAGTTTTAACCGAATTTAACAAATTTAAAAGTAAAGAAGAAGAGTCTAACTCATACTTGTCGATAATTAAATAACAACACTTGAAAAAAGATGGCCGTAATCAATAAAAAATGTAAAAACAAAGTTGTAATTCATATGTGTTAAAAAGCAAAGTACAATATTATTTCAAGACAATAAATACAATTTAACCCAACAATCAATTTTATCCAATATTTGAGCAGAAACTCAGTGAAATAGGTAGATATTCTAATGGTCCCTATACTACAATTGAACTAATATCTCATTAGTGTACATACTTTTTTTTATCACAAAATATGTGGAATTCTCTTAATAAATAATGTTATGATTTTCTTTCAATTATATCAATACCATTTCGCGTTCTAAAAAAGTAGTCCCAAGAATACACTGCAGTAAAATGACGATGACATGAAAACATACAAAATAATCGGTGATCCTTGTTTCAATAGGGTGGATTCCGCTTCTCGGAAGTAAGAAAATGATTTTGACGGCGAAAGTCGTCCAATGCTTCTTCCTCCTGAATACCAGTCGAGAATACGTTCTCGACAATCAGTCTGACAGAGACTGGCCATTTCCGTGACCTTTATCTGTCGGACTGAGGTATTATGTCTTGGGTAGTCCTAGGATATCCACCCTCCCAGGCCTTACCTTTCCTTTTTGGGGAGGGGTTGGTTTATTTCCAATTGCCTGAGGTGCCCCTACCGGGGAATGCCGACAGGACTGTCCAGACTATTTTTAAAGGCCAACCTGCGCTGGCTTTTTCTCCCACTTTCCTGGCCTTGTGCACCATCATACTTATATGGGAAGTGTGTAAATACTGGACGCCAGTTCATCAGTGGTGTAATATTGGGATTAGATAAACATTGACTCACGAACTGTTTGAAATAGGCAACAATCGAGAGCTGTAAAATATGATTACCAAATCGATTTATATCTTAAAACCCAAGTGGTGTAATAAAAAAAATATCATTAATTCTTTTATGTGAATACCAACTGCTGTACTTGAGATTAATTGAATTTTTAACATGCAAAATTCTTCTTTCTTTTTTTTTTTATAAATAACTTTGTGCTATAATCTAATAATTGCATCTAAAATTAAATCTTCAAATAAATAAAATTAATGTTTAATTTTAATTTTAGCACATGCATATTTCTAAAGCTGCGATTAATTATTTTAAAACTATAATTAAAAATTAATTATATATTTTTTTAAGATTTAATTTTAGATGCATTTGCTAGAATAAAATTATTTTGAAACAGATTCCCCCCCCCCCCCCCCAAAAAAAAAATGCATGTAAAAACGATAAATGTTATTTGGAGTGCACCAACCTCTTCCGTGCGAAAACAAAAAAATAAATCATCCATTTTTTTTCTTCGTACAACGCCATTTTGCATTTTTCGTAGTTGCTTACTTACGAAAATAAACGTATGCTATTTATGTTCTACCAAATTCGCCGAAATTTAAATCTTCAAAGAGCTTAAATTCACTTATAATCCAGTTTTAAAATGTTTATGTTTATCTAATCCCAATATTACGCCACTAGCGATCTTGCGTTCTAAAAAACGATCACCCAATAAATTTTGGATAGAAACAGGATTTGAAAAATGGCTACCAAACGGAAGAAAAGAATTTGTGGTTCTTTCGAACGATACTGACACGTGAGAAAAACGATGTTTTCCATTGATTTAGAAGCACAAAAGAAGGTATTTGTTTTAACTTTTAAAAATCCTTTATTGCGGGGGGGGGGGGGGGGGGGGAATTTGCAGAAAAATAAAATTACCAAAATTTGGGACAGTAGAATTTAGGTGCCAAAATTCTTTTTACACTTGATACCAGTTGCAGTTACGTCCTCGACAATCGGTCCGACAGGGTGAGCCACTACGGCACCAGCTGCCCTGCTCTGTCGGGCTGAAATATTTGTTCTGTTCAGTCCTAGGAGGTCCACCCTCCCAGGCTTTACCTTCTCTCTCTTTATTGCCAATCGCCTGAGGCACTCCTACCAGAGAATGCTCATGCATTTTTGTGTGGCCAGAGTGCACTGCATCTGGTGTGCTAGCCTTTCCATCCCCACCTTCCGGCAATGTGCCACATCTTCCTGTAGTGGGAGGGACGTTAATACCATTCCTTCAATCCCAAAATGCATCAGTCAGTGCAGAGCGACCATCTTGGAAATATCTCCAACAAGCTTGTAAACCAGTGCTATGGTAGAGAAACAACAGCCATAGTAATTCTTTTTATTAAATTGAATTGAACATATTTTTTGCGAAAATTTAAATTTAACATAATTGTTTTATCCGCTAAGTTTTGTTTTGAAATAGTGCCGAGTGGCATCTTTTAGGATTCCCCTAAAATCAATATGAATTGTTGACCTCTGGAGGTCAAAGTCAAGTATTCCTTTATTTTTTGTTTTCTGTTTGTGAACCAAATGAAAACAGTATTTCTCGTAGGAGCCACTATTCTAGAAAAAAAAAAATTATTTTCGACATTCAAGGGCCACTATAATAAAAATGAGGCTATATTTTAGAAAATATCCGTAATTGTGAAGCCTTTAAATCGGCAAATAGAAAGTAATTTCTAGTTTGAATGAACGTCTAAAGTCAACACTCAAATATTATGTTTCATTTGTGCTCATAAACCAAAAAGACAAAATTAAGTTCTCACACGCCCTAGTCCTATCAAAGAACCGGAATCATGTCAGTAAAATTGTCTCCTTGGAAGACTTTCGGCTCTTATTCGTTCTGTGATCTAAATTCGTCCATTTTGCATTCTTTTTAAATCGATTATAAATTTTCAATATAGAATAGCAAAAGAATCTGCCATTTTCAACAGTCACATAAATCAAGGTTGCTTTTCTAGTAGCATGCAGTAAATCAGTGGCTCTACCGGGGGAGAACACCGACGAGACTGCGCAATCATTTTTTTTTTTGGGGTGGGGGGGGGGGGGGGTGCAGAGTGCACTCTCTTTTGTGCGTTGACCTGTTAACTGCATCTTCCTACCTTGTGCCATATTCTCTCAGCACAATTCAATGGCTCGTTCCTCCTACTGAAATGACAATGCCCCCCCCCCTCCTAATGACATGGGAATCACCCCTTGGGGCTATCAAAAGTTTCTGTGACCAGATGGTGCTAAAAAACTGACCCAACCATCTTTGAATGTGGAGAGGAGGACCATACGATGCAACACTGCCTTGTCTTCCCTTACTGGCCAACCGGTGCAGCTTGAAAGATCTTGCAGAGTACAACCATAACACAAAGGACTGTGTAAAAAAAGTGGGAAACTGTTGTATGACCATATGCTTCAAAGACACGCAAAGAAGGAGAAGAATGGCTCTTTTTGCATCACTTATGGAAACCAATACTGATTTATTATTTACTATTTGTTATCTACTATGCGTTGGCTGGAAATCTTACTTTCATCCCCCCCCCTCCCCCCGCTGCCTATTCCTTCAATTAATTTCTTGTAAGAAAATATTTACATTCTTAGAAAGAAAATTCAATAAAGGAATGGTAAACATTACTATTACCGACATAAATTATTTTAAAAGAAATACCATTGGGAAATTAGTTCAAGTTTGTAATCCGCGTTCAGCCATTTTGAATCTGAGGAGATGCAGTAAATACATAACCGGAGCGGATGAGAGTAAGCCACATCTAATTTAATGGTCTGAAAATGCAGACGCTCCGGTTACGTACTTACTTCTTGTCCTCAGATTCAAAATGTCTGAACGTGGATTACAAATCTCAACACTAATTACGATACAGTTAATTGCTCAACGCAAATAGGTCACAGATGAGTATTGATTTACTCCTCTCCAGGAGTTAGGCACAAGGCCAGTTTTTATCTTACTCCCACAAGTAAGATGTGACCCAAGATCGGGTCGGGAAAGTGGGGTTTAAAAATTGCCTGGATGAGTAGATAAAGTCAAATAAATGTCTTTTGACTAATTTCCCAACGGTAGTTCCTTTAAAATAATTTATGTCGGTAATAGTAATGTTTACCGAGGAATATATGTCATTAAAAACTGAATCTTACAATAAAATTGATAGGACATCCAACAAAATGTTGAAATTTAAATCCCATAAATATTTTAGAGTTTTTTCTTTTTTAATAACGAAATAGACATGATACGAAATAGTGTATTTAAAAAAAAAACAGCTATTACATGTTGCCCCTTATCCATTTTATTTTTAAAATTAAATTTTTGTGAAGTTTTATTGAATTACTATACTAGTAAATTAATGAAATTACTTTAAAAAAATCTAAAGTTACATTTGAATGTGATTTGTCACAGATAGCCGATAACTTCTCTGATAATTTTATTATATAAATGTTGCTGTTTATTTGTCTAAGATAGTTAACAGCCGAGAAATCGTAAACAAAAAAAAAAAATTACAATACTTTATAGTAAATACAGTAGAAGTAAATTCTTTACCGACCCATATACTTTTAACGTATGGAAAATAAGATTTTTTTTTTTTCGGACTTGATTTCGAGAAAAAGTGTCTTATTGATACACAAAAAAAAAAATGAGGGGCTGATTTTCTTGGTGATCGCTTAACTTTATGCTGAAAAGTTAATAAAAAAATTTACTTACCCTACCACTAACTCTAAGTCCGAATGGAAAGCCCCTCTTCAATAAAAGAAAAACATAAAATGACACTTAATTACTTATTTTTAGCAAAATTATGTCATCACCTCAGTCGCCATGTTGTGTTTCGCGTGTTGATAAGACATATGAGCATCGAAATCAAATTCTGAAATAAAAAATCTTACAAACAGTTTCTAAACATTAAAGATATATGGGTTGTTTGCTTTAAATTATTTGTTGTTTTTATTTTTTGTTCACGAGTTATCGACTTAACTATTCTGTACTTTATCCTTACTTGCCTACCCATGAGAGAGATATTAGACACAAGGTCGGTTTTTAACAAGAGGAAAATCCAGCTTCCCCCAAAATTGTTGTTACTGATCTTAATAAACAACCTCCCTGATGAAATTGTGTCAGAAATGGGTATATTTGCTGATGACATCACGCTCTATTCTCGATATGTGGGTAAACCAGATGCATACATATCCAAGGCAATGGCTGAATCCTTAGAAAATGACCTACAGTCTGTAATTGAATGGAGACATAAATGGATGGTAACATTAAATACTACTAAGACAAAGCTCCTTTCCTTTAACATTTATAAGAAACCGTTTCAACCCCTGATTACTATAGCTAATAGCACCCTACGAGAGAATACAACATTCAAACTCTTCGGCCTAAAATTCACAGGTAAATTGTAACAAATAAATGGAAGATACTGCCAAGGCTGCTGCAAGGAAGATGGGCTCTCTCTACCATGTTAGAAAACTTCTCAAACCTGCCAGTATCCTATATTTCTACAAAGCCACCATCCGCCCATGCGTGGCGTATTGTTGTCACATCAAGACTGCTGCACCAACTACTAGTCTCTCCCTCTTAAACAGGGTTCAAAAAAGAGTGTCTAATCTAATAGGTCTCACACTGTCTACCAAGCTCCAGCCCCTGTCCCATCGCTGCAATATTGCTTCCCTGTTCTTGTTTTACAAGTACTTCAATGTGCTCCGACGAACTTGCTATTCTGGTACCCCCTCAATGTAAATACCCCTTAAAAAACCGACAATCAGCTAAATCCCACCCCTTCGCTATAGAGATCCCCAGATGTCAGAGGGTTTTCTACTTTAATAGCTTCTTTCCGCGAACTGCTAGAATTCCCTCTCTGCTTCCTGTTTCCCTGACTGTACCGACATGCAGAAATTTAAATATAATGTGAACAAATATCTTGCTGCACAACTCCCCACTTAGGATGCCCCATATGGATATGGCCCCTAATTTGCATCTCAGTGGCAATATGCCTTATTTGGGCTGAATTAAATTAAAAATAAAAATAAAAAAGGAGCACTACAGATTAATGCCTATGACATGACTGTTTGAAAACAAACATGTTCTTTTGTCATTATAAATTGACAAAAAATTACTAACAATGTAAAAATAATTTGAAATATACGAATAAGAATTCAAATTATGTGTATTTAGATTAGAAAATTTTAGTTCGATTTTAATTTGCGCATCAGCATAGTAGACGAATCAATGTGACATCACAATCCCCGGTAAACGAAAGTGAGTTGAAGATCTGCTTTCAGCAAAAGAATATCGTCAAAACTTAATTTTTATAGAAAACATTCGGTGCTTCTTTTCATAACTCCCCGCTAAAAAAAAGATGCTTCTGTATTATTGGGGCAGAAGAGTCCGTTGAAAAGGGAGATAATTCAAACTTTTATTTTGTTGTTGTAACCCATGAGAAAAATCCAGAGAATTAGTAAGAAAATAAATTTTAAAAAGGGTACTTATGCAGTTTATGGACCGAACTGAAATAATAACGTTATAATTTAGAAAGCCATTCTTAACATAAGGAGGTGGGGTGGGGGTGGGGGTTGATTAACTATTATGTACTTTCATCTAACAATTTCATAAACAGAAAAGCTAATCACCCCCCCCCCCCACACCTCCTTATGTTAAGAGTGGCTTTCTAAATTATAACGTTATCATTTCAGTCCGGTCCGTAAATTGCATAAGTACCCTTTTTTAAATTTATTTTCTTACTAATTCTCTTGATTTTCCTTATGGGTTATGGTTATAACCACAACAACAACAAAAAAACAGTTTGAATTATTTCCCCTTTCAACTGACTCTTCTAAATTAGAGATGAAATTTCATATGTCCCCAATAATACAGAAGCACCCAAAAAAATGCAAGCATGTTATGGGGTAGGTGCGTATTATTCCGCGTTTTTATGAAAACAAACATGTATTTTGTTTTAATATAAGATCTTTTAAAAATTAATTTTCTAAGTGACGATAACGACTAAGTCGTATAATGAGTTATCTTTTTTTTGCGGATTACTCGTCATGTTGACTGGCGACTGCTTCTGAGATTTTCTGAAATTTATTTGACGATGAGGAGGACAAAAACATGGCATTCAAGTTCAGATTGAAAATGTCAGGACCTGGGTCAAGACTTTAAATTCGGCTTCGACTGATGTAAATACATCGTATGTCAGTTAAAATGGTACTTCTCCTAGATTAAATATGGATCCTATAAAAAAATAGCAAGTAACCTTTATGATGTACTTACTTGTGAGGGAAAACAAAATGTTGCTCACCAAGAAGTATGGAAATTCATTAAGTAGTTTTGTTTTTATAAAAGAAATTCAAGTTTCAGCCCTATGCGGCATGTCGCCGCCATTATCATGATATTCAAAGGAGATAATTCTTTTTTTTTCGCATTTAAACAATAAAAAATGGTTGATTACTCTCCCAAAAGGTTAAATTATCTCCCTTGACTTTAATGGCGGCGATATTCCTCATAGGGCTAAAAGTTGAATTTATTTCATGAAAACAAAACTACTGGATGAATTTCCGTAATTCTTGGTGACGGTATTTATTTACCCTCACAAGTAAGTACATCATAAAGGTTTCTTTCTTTCTTTTTTTTTTTTGACATCCATATTCAATCTAGGTGTAATCATAGAGAAGAACGGTTAAAATGGTTGCAATACAAACTCGCTTCCGGAAAGATAGGAAAAATTTAAATATTAAATTTAAAAAATGTCAGCTATTTGTTTGTTGGTTCTGGTAAAGATTAGGTACTGAAATTCAGTTCCGGTTGCTGCTTCGCAGACGGGAAGACGGTGACAACGCAGAAAGTGTTCCCTATTATAATTCACATAAGAAAAGCAAACGTTTTTAATTTAATTTTTACGGTATCCTTTGTTTATTAAATTGTTAAGTGAAAGTACAGAATAGTTAACAAAGCCCCCTTCCCATGTTAAGAATTGCTTTCTAAATAATAACGTTATTATTTCAGCACAGTCCGTAAACTGCAGAAGTATCGTCTTTTTTTTTTTAAAACAAATACTCAAATGAACCGGAAATGTATTTTTTTCTTTTTACACGTATTTATTTTTTTTGTACGAAAACAGTTTATAATGAATTATATTAAAAAATGGTTCACGAGTTTCACCATGACTTCACGTTATCTTAGAGGGATAATCAGAGCGGACATTTTCTGCATTGGCACCGTCTTCCCGTCTGCGAAATAACAACCGGAACTGAATTTCAGGGCACAGTTTAAGTACGACTAACTCTAAGTAAAGTTGTTTCCAACCGGAAACGGTGTCCGTTCGAAATTGGTTCCGATAATAAAAACTTCCTGTTTTGGTTAGTTGAATAGGTGTTATGTTTTCTACGAATATATAATGTAAGTTTTGTACTGAATTTTATTTTAAATAATTTATTTGACAAAAATAAATAATCAGTCACAAAAATAAATAATCACAGATTAGTTTTTTACACATGTGGATTTTCTTTCGTAAAATAAAATGCAATGTTTTTTGCTAATGAAATACTTTTGATTTAGGGGAGGGAAAATAATAAAATAGGTTGTTTTATTTTCTTAGGGAAAAATAAGAATGTTTCAGAAATCATAGTACTGTCGGATCGCATATGGCCGAAGTAATTTACTTTTACTTGGCGACGCCAGAGAAACTCCTGCGTTTGTGTCCATTAGTAACACTTCCAAGGAAGTTGTGCGCACCCAACATGCGGTTAGTACGTCTTGTACGATATAATTCATTATCATATATAGAGAGTAAATACAGAAGAGTAAATACAGAAGAAATAAAACCAGAAAATTAAACTAAAGAATACCAGAAAATACAGAGAAAATTAAACTACAGAATACCGGAAGTTGTTAAGTACGAAGTTTATTATCGGGTACGGATCGCGGCGTTACACCGTAGCAGCGCCGCAGAAACTGCTCTTAGAGTTAGTCGTACTTGAACTATGCCAATTTGAGTAACTAATCTTTACCATAACCTGTTTGTTTTCACTAAAACGTGAAATAATACTCGGGTATCTTTTACAATAATCCGCAGAGTCGCTAACGTGGTCCAACAAACGAACAAGAACGTGGTAAAAAAAAAAATATACAACAAGTGAAGCTGACCTACGTCGAGAATAGATATTTTCCTACTTACCTATGAAATTTGTTTGTATGTAAAAATACAAACAAATTTCAGTAGTATAAATGGGTTTTTATTAGATGTAAAAAAAAAATTGTTTTTTTTGCACGTATTTTTATAAAATAAAAATGGCGTCTCGGCCTTACCTCCTTACCATAACCCCCCCGCATCGCCATTTTTTTGTCCAATGTTCGTGTGACAAAAATATTAATTTCTAATAAATAGCAGTTGGAACGGTTTAAAAATACAAACAAATGTTACAGATAAGTTGGAAAATAACTTTTATCGGCTACAGTTACTTTTATTTGTTGTATATTTGTTTTTTGAGCGTTTTCACTCTGCGGATTATTGTAAAAGATACCCCACTTCCGGTTTTTCCTTTCAATTGTTTAGTGTTTAACAAAGTAAAAACAAAATATGTGCAGAACGAAAAAGGGTTAAAAAGAAACAAATTTGGCAACAAATGTTACGCACCCTGGATAAGTTTATTTGTGTTTTAACTTATTTTAAAGCGTTTTTTTTTAAAACAAACCTTGTGTCTACTTGTTCAGTTAGAACGAAAAATAAATGGCTGTTCATGAGTCCAGCACGGAGATCCTTAATAATTGGTGAAAAATCGAAAAATAAACAAAATAGTGCTAGAAAAATATCCAATAAATGTCAACAATCGTGGTTAAATGTAATGTTCTACCAGTATTTTGCTTAATTTTCGTTTTGTAAGCGATTATCGAAACTAATTTCACCCATTTTTTTCGTTCTAACTGAATAGGTGGACACCAGGTTTGTTTTGAACAAACAACTCTTTAAAATGAGTTAAAACACAAATAAACTTATCCAGGTTAGTAGAAGAGTAACTTATCCGGCACATGTTCGTCTTTAACCACTGTCCGTTTTTCACAACTTTTTACTGACCATTTTTCTTTTCTTTTTTCGGTGTACACTTATCTATCAGGCTGCTAGAGAATTCCGGCGTTTTTGGAATTTTTTTTCAAATATTTTACATTTTAGGAGGGGGATCAGTTTCCAATGTTAATTCAACGTAGACTGATCCCCCTCTTTTTGACCATCTCAATTAAAAAAAAATCTTTTTCGGTCTACAATTACCTATCATGTCAGTAGAGAATTTCGGGGGTTTTGGAAAGAAATTTTTAAAAACTGATTTTAAGACGGGGGATCAGTTTTCAATGTAAATTCAACGTGGACTGATCCCTCTTTTTAACCATCTCAAATTTAAAAAATTATTCTTCTGCTTACAATTACCTATCATGTCACGAGAGAATTCCGGCGTTTTTGAAAAGAAATTTAAAAAAAATGAGATTTTAAGACGTAAAATGTTGTGAAAAACGAACTATGGTAAAAGTACGAACAAGACTGATCCCCGTCTTAAAATCTCAATTTTTTGAAATTTCTTTCCAAAAACGCCGGAATTCTCTCGTGACATGATAGGAAATTGTAAGCAGAAGAATAATTTTTTAAATTTGAGATGGTTAAAAAGAGGGGGATCAGTCCACGTTGAATTTACATTGAAAACTGATCCCCCGTCTTAAAATCACAGTTTTTAAAAATTTCTTTCCAAAACCCCTGGAATTCTCTACTGACATAATAGGTAATTGTACAGCGAAAAAGATTTTTTTTTAAATTGAGATGGTCAAAGAGAGGGGGATCAGTCTACGTTGAATTAACATTGGAAACTGATCCCCCCTCCTAAAATGTAAAATATTTGAAAAAAATTTCCAAAAACGCCGGAATTCTCTAGCAGCTTGATAGATAAGTGTACACCGAAAAAAGAAAAGAAAAATGGTCAGTAAAATGTTGTGAAAAACGGACAGTGGTTAAAGACGAACATGTGCCACTTATCCTGCCTTTCGTAACATTTATTTGTTGCCTATTTATTTAATTTTTTTTTTTGACACCCTTTTCGTTCTGTTAGCTGTCGTTATAAATGCCCCAAAATATAAAATATTTTTTTAATTTTGTGAAATCGGAAAACTTTCATTTTAATTTCTTAAAAAGAAATGAAAAGAAACTTGGGGAAAGTAATGTCTTTCATCGATTTCTACGTCAATTCAATGATACCTCTCATTTGCCGTTAGTCGGCCTCTATTGAACTCCATGGTGCAATTTCCCATCAGCAGTTTTTGTTTTTGGTTTGATCGGCCTTCCGCAACATTTGTTTCTGGTTATAATCACGATTGTTATATTTTATTTTCATGTTGCAAAAAAACAATTGAAATGAGAAACCGGAAGTAGCCAGATTAAAGTTCTCAATAATTTCGAACGCTAAATCTGACCACGCGCCAAATTTTCAGGGAGAACTTGTTGAAATGTTAACATTTTTCTATGTAAGTTTACTTTATATTTTGACTGGTTTTCAGCCAAAATAATTCCGGCTTTCAAACGTCTTTTCGGAATTTCGAGCAAAAAGGGACATTTTTACGTTAAACGTTTAAGCAAAGTGAAGAGGTAAGTTTCTAATGATGAAGTCAGCTGGCAAATCTTCCCCGAAGACAAATTTGACTGACATGGATTCACTTCGGTAAGCTATTTTGAAATGGCTATACTCATCAATATTCATTGCATTTCCATTATTTCAGGATCGTTTTTAATGTTGCTTTTTTTAAATTAATGTTTCCTCCTAGAAAGGCGGTTCATTTGTGCTCATAAGTCTAAAGTCAAAGATAATTCTAGCCAGAAATATTAATTTCGAATTGGCACTATAATGGTTTCAAAATTCCATTCGAATTTCCGTACTTATAATGAATAGACAGTAGACACCCAAATAAGTTCAGTATTTACGTAGTCAGCCTCGAGAATGGCTGAAGGAAGCAGTTTACGATTTTATCCCCCCAATCTGAAGACAAAGGGTTAGCTAATGGTTAAAAAAAATGGGTATATGTTACGACGCTCAGCAGAGGCGCGAACGGGGTCCAAAAAAAGAACGAGAAAGAGTTTAAAAACATAAATTTGCAACAAGTAAAGTTGACTTATGTCTAGAATAGACATTTTTCTACTTACCTATGTAACTTGTTTGTATTTTTACGTAGTATAAATGGCTTTTTATTAGATGTTAAAAAAATTATGCTCCTACATAAAAGATAAACATTATTTCTTGGAATCACCAATCTAGAAAAGAACATGGTTTTGTGCCAAATAAATTCTGACAATATCTTTCTAATTAAAGTAGATCTTCTTGGGAGACAATTTAATAAGATCGATTATCATTTTAAAACGGGCAATAAACACGATAATGTAATTGTTGACTCTTAACTGTAATTAAGTTACGAAATAACATACGAAGACATTGGTAAAAAAATCTTATGGCACTACTTCCTTCATTTCTTTTTTTTTTCGAAGATTAGCGCGCTCATTAAAAATGATGATAGCGTTTCAGTTTTTTGTCCCCGAATTTTGTGCATTTAAGTTATTTCACGAAAGAAACTGTTGATCTCGTTTTTTAAGTGTATTCTTTCATGTTTTTTTGTTGTTGATAATTTGGATATAAATATTTATTTTTATTTAACGCAATATGGGTGCTTCTGTAGTTTCACAATTACATTAAAATATTTAAAGGGATGTATACACTTTGGGTGCTTCTGCAGAGACGGGGCCACTGTTTCGATCGATGGCGGCGGAAACTGCCGACTCCTCTTCGGGAGAAATCGTCCGAAAACGTAAGCGACGGAAAGAAATTTGATTTTGGGGAAGATAACTGTTGAATTGACAAGTGAGGATAAGTTAACATTATGAACATTTATTTATTGAAACAAATTAAACATTATGTACAGCAAATAAATAAATAAAACTTTGATAAACATTTGAAATTTAACAAAAAACGAATTAAATAAATATTTGATAAACATGTACATCAAATAAATAGCAAACTTTTTATTGAAATAAAAAAACGTAATAAGTAAAACTAAGTAAAACTTTGATTTGAAAAAAAAAAAGTAAACAATTGACTGAACGATAAATGTGGGGGGGGAAGTTTTAAACAGGGTACAATTCTGCGATCAGTTCAAAAATACTTCCAACTGAAATTAAATTATGCGCTTGCAAAAAATCAACAATTTTGCAATTATCCCCGAGTAAATGCAAGAACTCTTCAAAGTTTAATCGGTTTACGTCCATTTCGTGAAAAAGTAATTAACCCAATATTAGTTATCTCCCCCAAAATCAAATTTCTTTACGTCGATCACGATCTGCAGTTTCCGCCGCCATCGATCGAAACAGTGGCCCCCGTCTCTGCAGAAGCACCAAACTTTGTTATGTACTTACGTGTTATCTTAAAATAAGATTGTACAGAAAAAATTACGCAAATTCATCCAGTATTTATTAACTAGAAAGAAAAAAACGATCTTACGAATCGGTAGACATTTCAGCTTACTGATTAGGCAAGGGAGATAACTTTCGTAAAACTCAAAATATAAGAAAAATGGCGACATATATGTACAATCGTTTTTTATTTTTTATTTAATAAATACTGGATGAATTTGCGTAATTTTTGGTGTACAGTTATCTTTTCAGCTACCACGTAAGTACATAAGAAAGTTTATACATTTTTTAGGTATTTTTTTAAAGAGAGGCCTAACAAGCACCACAATATGTGTTTACAAACGTTTGTTTTTGGCTCGGAAGTTTTATTTATTTACTTTTTCTTTAACGTAAAATGGTTTGAACGTATTTTTTTACTGTCTTTATGACCGTATTTATTTATTTTTTTAATCAAAGCACAGAAAAGACTACCTTTTTGTAAGAACATTCATGGCTTCGTTTGGACATGCCCTGTCTGCCGAACATTTTTTTCTATACGCAAGGGCACCTTTTTTCAGAGGTCGAACTTAATTTTTTTTAGCAAATAATCACTTTTTTTGTATTTGTGGTTCTGTAGCATTCATAAATTAGATTTACTTTGTAATGCGTGTCAGTGTCCCTGTGAGCTGGTGTGGCCAATCAGCTCGCAGGGCGCTTTGATATCATTAGTTCCCTAAGGGACTATTTGAGTTCCCTTAAGGAACCGGCAGCACTTTTATCTCCCGCGACCCTCCGGCGCCAGCATTTAGGCTCTGGTGACTCAATCGTAGTCACTTATAAACAGAATAGTCTTCCGTATTAACAATTAGCGTATATTCCCCCCCCCCCCAATACATTTTTTTGTTTATTATTTTGTTACCTTATGAAATAGAATGAAGGTTGATGGATTTTCGGCAAACCGCCGCCCAACCCCCGCACTCTCGCTGCCGCCAGAATTTGGGCTCACGTGACTCAATCGTAGTCACTTATAAACAGAATAGTCTTCCGTTTGCGGAAAATCCATCAATCTTCATTCTATTTCGTAGGGTAAATAATTAATAAACAAAAAAAAATGTATTGGGGTGGGGGGGATATATGCTAATTGTTAATACGGAAGATTATTCTGTCTATAAGATTGAGTCACGTGAGCCAAAATGCTGGGGTACCGGGGGTGGACGGGGGGTAAAAGTGCCACCCTTAAGGAACTAATGATATCAATGCGCCCTGCCACAGCTCACAGGGACACTGATAGCGAATAGTACTCTCATAAAAGAGCTTTTCTTTTCAAGGATGCTGCATGAGTTGAAGGCAATACTGGCGCCTATGGTGGAGACAAGCTCTGTCGATGTAGTGGCTTCGTCGGCAGATAAAGTGATGGATTGTGCTAATAAACCTAACCCCATTTCTCACCGTCATCCACAGGCTGAAGTCTCTTCTTTCTCTGCTGGCCCATTCCGGCTCACGTATGTGACCATTCAGATGCATTTTTTCAACTTTGAGATAATACTGTGTCTACAATACTCACTTTCTAATCAAAATATGTGTCTGACAACAAACTTCAATCATTTCTCTGTCTAAATAATTTCAGTTTTCATTGATTTTAACAAATCTTCATATTTAAAATGCTCACTAGATTGGGTAACGTATGTGACGCCACACAAATGAGCATTTTCAAATTTTACTTTATGTCAGCAATTTTCTGTGAATTATCAAGGTTCTACAAAATGAAATAACCATTTTCCAAAGGGAAATATGTGTAAATTTTGACTCGCGAAAATTTCAAGTCTCTGCACATCTCCAATCAAGCACAAATTGGATTTGAGTTGGGTCACATACGTTACGGTCTGAATTGCAAGCTTGAAAAGTTGATTTAGTTACTGTTTATTTTGCTACTGTTTATTTATTATTGTAACCATTGAGAATATTTGATTTTAGAGTTATGTCCCCTGCTTTTTCCCCTTATTTAAGAGTGATATTCCTTAGTAACTTCCTTTTTCAACCAAGATGGCTGACTGTCAACAAGCATGTGTCCCTGCTCCAGCAAAAAGAAAAAGGCTTACATCAGCAGAAAGGATGAGAAATCTCAGAGCATAATGAAAACTGTTAGATCCAAATTTTCAACAGAAAGAAAATTTAAGATTGAAAGCTGTCAAGGCAAATACAGTAAATGCAATGACTAATCTTGAACTTGCAGAGTACAAGAAGAAAAGTCGAGACAGGAAGAGAAAGTCGCGGCTTCTTAAAGCAAATGCAGAAAAGCCACCAACTACAGCTACTAGTACACCAAGTAAATCCTATAGATCGCCACAATCGTATGGGAAGGCTGTCAGAAAGGCTGAGAGGGCCCTTCCTACCAGTCCTCGAAAACGAAAAGCTGTAGTGTGGGGGATGGCAAAATGTATTGGAGAAAGTTTGGCCATAAAGGCCGAAAACAATTTAAGAACCCATGGAAATGGATTGTCAGAAGATACTGTAAGAACGGTCCAGGATTTTTTTTAAAGTATGGACATTGTGTATACGAGTCCAGGTATAAAAACAATGGTTGTGTGGGAAAATGGAGAGAAAAGGACAAAGCCTAGACTTTACCTGCAAATGTATTTAAAAGAAGCATATGCTTTGTTCAAAAACACTCACCCAGATATCACTATTTATTTCTCCAGTTTTTGTACACTGAGGCTAAAACATGTACTTACAATGAAGAACTTTCCTAATGAACAATGCAAGTGCAGATTGCATGAAAATTTTCTTAAGAAAATGACCGCTTGTGGCCAAATATATGACCTCAATTTTTGAAATGACATATTGTGTGATAGTGAGACTATGAATGGTGATTGTTGGAAAGGTGTGTGTGACAAATGTGCAAATGACCAATTATTATTGTTTGATGAGCATGATAGCAAGGAGATAGTCTGGGAAGAATGGGAGTTTGATGAGAATAATCATCTGAGAATTGTGAACAAAAGTGGGTGTCTCGTGAGTATCAGGATGAAAGCCACATTGCACTGTGGGGACGTAATAATGTAAATCTTTTTACTATGCCCCTTTTTGATAACAAAGATAAATGTCGGTCATTCATTGGAATAACAGAAAGTGACAAAAATAAAGATACCATATATACTTTGTTTTCAAAAACTTGTGCCTTTTATCAAGGAAAAAAATATTGGTATTGGTAAAAAAAACTAGCTATTTTCACTGATGGGCCGTCAAGTGAGTTTAAAAATAAATATATGATGAAATTAGTAGAAATTTTACACTCTAAATTGAACTGTAAAATATCATGGCAGTACTTTGCAACTTCACATGGAAAGGGTGTGGTTGATGGTATTGGTGGCCTAGCCAAATCAACAATGGTGCAAAAAGAAGTCATGGCTAGGAGAACTGTCGTACAAAATTCCATGGACTTTTTTTCAACCGTGATTAAAGTAGTGCCATCCACCACCCCAATCCATGTGAGTGCAGAAGAGATTGAAGCAACTATTACTGAAGAAAACCCATGGGATGATGTAAAAGATGCCCCTGGTATCAAAAGAACTCACTGCGTAGTTCATAAAAATGATGGTGTACATTTGTATAGATCAAGTTTGATGGAGGAAGAATTGGGTGTAGTGAAAGGCTATGTGAATTTGAGAAGTTGTATGAAAGAATCTTTAGCTGTAGGTGATTGGGTGATTGTTCAATATAATGGAAAGAATTATCCTGGTGAGGTTGTAATTGTTGGTGTGGATGATGTAAAAGTGAATGTGATGCACAGGATATTTGCACGGTTCTGGAAGTGGCCAGCAACACCTGATGAAATATTCTACCCTAATGAAAAAATACAGGGGAAAATTAATCCCCCTGAGCCTGTTGGCAGAAGGGGGCAATTCAGATTCAATAAAGTTAATCTTATTTAAATGTGCTATTTTTTTTGTCACTGATATCATGCATTAATACGGTACACATTTTTTTATTTGAATATGTACATTAGCTTATTTTGTCAAGGCCTAACAATTTGTTCATCAATTCTATCTTTATTAGCAAGTTCATTAAATATTTATACTTAATTATGTTAATAAGACACATAGTTTTGATTAGAAAGAGTTTATTCTGAGCAAAGTATTATTTCACAACTGAAAAAATGCATCTGAATGGTCGGTTACGTACGTGACCGAGACTGGGCCTTTATGAACCTGCAATACAGTTTTATGAATATTTGAATGCTCAAATTAATTCCAGCCAAGATTGTTAACAGGCAAACTAAAAAAAATGCTTGAAAATTCATCTCTGTCACATACATCTGTCACGTACGTGACAGAATTATGTATGTGCTTTTTTCTAAAGCAATTGGTTGTAGTTACTTGACATTTTGGCTCAAGGATGGTATCAGTATACTTGCTTTGTAAAAAAAAATGTGAACTGTCTATTCCATAAACCTTTTATGCTAGCAAAACTTATATCTCTGATGGGTCACGTACGTGACAGAGCAAAGTGACCTTTCAATTATCACGTATAAGAGGTATTGCTCTGTAAAAATACCTCTATCTTATTGATGTACACTCAGATAAATGTCTGAACTTATGTATGAATGCTGTTTAAGAGATTTTTTAAGCTTTTATATACCCAAATAAATCCATTAAAAAAGAGTGAAAAAAGATGTATTTATACGGCAGAGGTTTTATGGTTTTCAGATAAGCCGTATAAAAAAATAAAACGTTAAAAAGCACTCCAAGGCCAAAAAGAGATACTTCAACCTTTCTAGTTTTCATATAAATAAGTGCCAGTCATGAATTCTTAAAAAAAATTTACACCATCATAGGACCACTTTTCATGGAATGGGCCTGCTACAGCCGGAGACACCAGTCAACAGATTACATTGGCCATACTTAATGCTATAGAGCGACTGGAGAGAAATGTGAGTAAATCTAATTTATGACTGTTACAGTCCCATGCAAACGCCAGTTGTCCCTCATCCTCTGGCCATTCCTTTGCCTCCCACTCATCGAGCACGGCCAGAAAAGATGGCCAAATGAACTCCGAACACACTTGTTTGCCCATGAAACAGAAACTGCGAACGAGTGGAGCTCTTTAACGCCCCTACCTTAAATGTCTAGCCTCTACAGGCTGCGCCTTACGCCCCCCCCCCCCAAAAAAAAACAACAAAGTTTCAACCATTACCCTTTTTTTTTTACAAAGAACAAATTATCACAATTTGCGTTAAATAACTTAGAAGAAAAAAAAATTAGCCTCTTCTGTGCACTCATCACAAAGAAAAAATTGAAATATGGTCATAATAGTTTGCGTTAACAAACAAAATAAATGAATAAAACTTCCAGGCCAACAAAATAAGTAAAAACAAATGTTTGTAACGCATTTTGCGTTAAATTAATAAATAAAAAAACAAAACTTTTCATAACCAAATATAATGGAGGCATTTTTGGAGGATTAACAGTAACACGAATTCGAAATTTATGAATTGAGATACGACGGTCATGACGGAATGGATATTTTGGCAAACGTTAAGGTTAGAGGTGGATTAAGATATTCGAAAGGGCGATAGAAATGATATGTCAAGGATTAAATTCTATTTAGTATTTCCTAAATTACGCCATGTTTGATAGTACATCGGCTTATTTTCAATATGGCGTCATATTTTAACAAGTGTTAAAAATTGTTGTTTTTACCTAATACTGAGTTGATTTTACCTCCATGTCGTAATCTTAAAAAAAAATTGCCTATTTTATACCGCATTTTCGAAAAATCTTAACCCGCTTCTAATCTTAACATTTGCCTTAAAACAATATTATCTTAATCAAGTTAGTTCTAGTTTTATAACAATTTGGTTCAAACAATACCGTAATAATTAGGTTATATTAATGTAGTTTCAATGGCAGTCATCTTAAAGTTGAAAAGTTCAAGATAACAAATTTTTCTGAAGTTCGAGATCAAATTTAGATTATTTTTCAAATACAATCAATTTTAACTGACGTTATTATGATAAATCTCTTTGAAAAATATTTTATCCGTAAAGACAATTAAAAAATTGCTTCTTATTGATCCAAACAACGCAAAACCTTTCTGGCTTCTTTTTGTAATGCTAAAACCAAAATCAGTGTGCGGTGTCGTCCCTACCACCATAACCATTTTTTTCAACTAGGGAATTAATAGTACATACAAAAGGGTGGAGGTCTCATCAAATCCCTTTCACATGTACTTGCTACCCCCCCCCCCCCCCCGAAAAGAGAGGGGTGTGTGCTGCATCAGCAATACATGTCTCAAGTAACTTTTGACGTTTTGTGTACATTCTCTGCGACATAGAATACCATTTTTAATAGGCCATTTAGGTGGAGTTACTGCAATAGTGATGTACTCGGTGGGTTTCAATAACAAATGAGAAATCCCGGCGATTGTGCAGTATAGTTAACAAAAAAGGGGCGAAAGCAAAACCAAATATTTAACAAATAACTGTAACCAAAGGCAATAAAAGTTACTTTTCTACCTACCTGCATAATTTGTTTTGTGCATTCTAAATTCTTTGAAAGCTATTTTATTTCAATTTAATATATTCGTTTAAATCTAATATTGTGAGTTTGAATTCCAAATGGCCGACTCCAGTAACTGTGTGAAGGCTTGCATAGTCGCGTCATCTTTAATCCGTTTTTTTACAAGCCTCCGAGGCAACAATACACGATTTGAAAAAAAAAAAACACTTAAAAAGTGCAAAAACGGAAAAGCTATGCAAGTTGATAGATTAAATTTTCTTGTGTTAAGTTATTTGTTGTAAATTTGTTTTGTTTTTTCTCACCCCTTTTTTTTTTTTCTCACCCCTCTTTTTTTTTCTCACCCCTCTTTTTCTTAACTATACTGCACAATTGCCGACATTCAATTGGGAAAGGTTCAAATAGGCAAATCGAAAATATCACTGACTGTCCACATCTTAAGGAAACGCAACAACAAAAAACGAAAAATGGGTAAAATTCTACCCTTTGCCCCAACGCTTTCATGGAAAAATAAAAATGAGATTCCGTTTTTTATCTCATACGATTACAAGTCAACATCTTGTAATTACCTGGGGGGAAAATTGAAGGGTATATCGAAGCAATTATCTCCCATTTTGTAATTTGTTTTGTCTGTTTTTCGCAGTGAAAGGGAAAATTTGTCCACCGTGCAAATTTGTGCAAGTATTAATTCCTGATTTTTGCAGATTATTTTGCAAATAAATATTTATTTTTGATAATCTCTCTCTCTTTCTCTCTCGTTTCTTCTGGTTTGTGTGTGTGTGTGTGGGGGGGCATCCGGATTTGCGGTTAGTGGTTAAGGGAGGGTATGTTTATTAAAAATTAAATTGAAATGTATTACAAATTAAACATACTAATGGGATATACTATATAGAATATTGCCGAAGTAATTATTTTTTATATGACGGCTCCAAAGGTATTCAAATTAAAACAATTCAAAACAAATTGATATTTGCACGATGGACTAATTTGCCTTGATAGCGCTGCGGAAAACACTTTACTATATAGATTTAACGTAAAATGATCATCCATTTCTTGACAACACTGACAGAACGAATAACCATTTTATTTGTATTTCCAAAGTGGGTAACATTTTTTTTTTTTTTTTTCAGAACTACTACTAGTTGTTTTTTGTGGACCCCACTCCTCCCGTATATTTTCAGTAGAAAGAAAGCAAGGCTTTTAAAAAACATGCCCTTCATTAACCCTGACAGTAATTGTAAGTTCGGCATGGCAATACAAAAAAAAACATATTTTTATAAATGGCAACCATTTTTGGAAATACAAACAAAATAGTTACTTGTTCTTTCCGACGCTGTGTGATCACAAACTGAGCGATCAATAACGCTTCTTGCCAGAAAGTGGATGATCGTTTTATGTTATATTTATATAGCTCAACCCTGAAATAAAAAATCTTATTTTTATTTTTCCAGTGACAGCGTGGGGGCATCCGCTCCCCCTCTTAAATAAAAGGCAGTGGTACTAACATCAGCTGGTTGTCGAGGAGTTTTACTTTGCTGATACATTTGAGCAAAAGGTGAAGTAGTTGCTAGTGTGATTGCAACAGTTAGGAGTGGATGGAGTAAGTCCAGGGAACTTCTGCTATTACTAACCAGCAGAGCGTTATCACTTTCAACCAAGAGAATAGTTTATCAGACATGTGTACGCAGTGTGATGATCTATGGAAGTGAAACCTAGACAGTGACGGTTGAGGATATGTGTTGCATGGAGAGAAATTATATGAGAATGATACGATGTGTAATGTGAGTCGTAGATCTGATGACCTCAGAGGAAAATTAAATCTGGATAGTATAGGGAGATGTGTGCAGAAGAATTGTATGGTCACTAGTATTGGGACGATTAATAGGGAATCGGAAAAAGCGGAACTTTTTGAGGTCTCAGAATCGGAAAATTTTAGCCTTATTTCCGATTCCAAAAACGATTCTTTTATTTTTTCTTCACAATCAAAAATGAAGCACAATGTATTTATTTATTAAAAGATTACTTATTTACAACGTAAGACTAAGGGCCACAGGTTAGGAATCCCATTCTCAGATTTAGCATTGACTCTCCGAGTCAAATTTAATTTTTTTTATTGGTAAATTATGGTAAACAAAGTAAATATTCTCGAGTTTACTTGCCTATTCTCTTAGAAAACCTTTTGAAATGTTCAAATTTCTTTTTGTACCTATTTGCTAAACGTCTATTTGACGCCTCTCAGAGAGTTCACAGTTGATTATTAAAAGATTTTATATTTTGCTGAGCCGGCTTGACCCTGTTGTTGTCTGGTCACTGCGAATATATCCTCTGAAATAATGTTTTAGTGTATTTCTTTCAGTTTTGGCATAAGTGAAAAATATAAATGAAAATCTCACAATGAGTTTATGAAAATCTTGGACACAATACATAAATGGAAAACATTTAGAAGTTTTTAAAATTAAAAAAGAAATTATATCTACATTTAAAAGTACCCACCCCCTTTATAAATGAGATTCTACTTTTTTTTAGGTGATTATGTGTAAACACACTGAAAAAAACCCCAATTATTTTAGAATTTAGAGTGGAGGTTAGGTTCACATATAAATTTAACGTAAAATGATCCACCATTTCTGGGCTTATTCTAACTTTTTATGGCAGTTAACTAATTTTTTTACCACAAACCCTAAACTAATGCAAATAGACTTTGTTTTAAAAGAAAAATAAATCTTTAGTTAAAAATAAATCTTTAGTTGTCTCGCAATTTTCAATCGAAGGAAAAATTTAAGAAAAAAATATTTAGAAAGATCTACTGTAATATACGTCTTAAGAGTGTATTTTTCACGTTTTGCCAAAATATATGCGGACATTAAATGATAGTTTTACAGTAATTAAAAAATTGTTTTAACAAACAAATCTCTAATTAAATATTTAGAAATTTTAAAAGAATCGGAATCTGTAATTGTATTGGAATCAGGGGAAAATTTTGGAATCGTCCCATCACTAATGGCCTCATTGAAAGAATAGATGAGAGTTCTTGGATTAGTCGATGTAGAACAGTTGAGGTAGCAAGTTCAGTTCACAAAGGAAGGCTAAAGAAAACATGGGAGGAAGTGATAAAAATGGACATCACATTGGAAGTCACTTTCTAAAAGCTGTCCAACGCATGCCAGACGTAAAGTGGACGTTAAACCGAATATGATGATGATGGTACCACAGAAAGTAGCTGCGTGTGTGTGTGTGTGTGGGGGGGGGGGGTTGGGGACTGAGATAATGGAAAGACCCAAGAGTGATCGCATGATCAATACCTCTATTGGAAGTAAATGGGAAATACTGAATATCGAGTTGGTTTATTGCCACTCAGATCCCAGGGAAAACCACTGGTCTTTATCAACAATAAATCCATGTAATTGCTGGTGCCAGAACACTAAACAAGTTATAATAATAATAATAGGCTGAAATGGAGAATACTGGAACTCTGGGGAGACTCCAGGGAAAGCCGTTGGTTTTTATTAGCCAAAAATCACTGGTAATGACGACTGTGAGTAATAACAATAAAAATACTTTTTAATTAAAAATTTTACTTCATACATCATATCATTACGGTGTCAGCTGACAAGCTTGCCTCTGTATTGATCTACAGCAGGACAAGTCTTGCTATTTTAACGTTTATGTGCACGAATCACCAAACCTCACAATGAAGAGTTTTGTGCTGTTGTAATGTAATATCAAGTTGTGATAGATGGCTGACACCAATAGTATTTTGTATGAAGTAACATTTAAAATTATCAAAACAAACAAAAACTACTTGTTTGTTATTTACCTTATTTTGATTCTTTCTACACCTGAAGAAAGCCAGACAGCACATCGACAGAAATAATATTTCATCCTAAAAATCCGTAAAAAAATGAAATCAAAATTGTTTGCGACTTTTTCATCATCATCCACTTTTGGAATTTAAAGTGCTACAAGTGTCCCGGGCTCCGGGGTTGGCGACACCTGGCAAGGCCTCATGTCTGCTCTTTATGTGGTCTGATCGAAAAGGTTGATACCAGACATGTTGCTAACAGTTGAGTCACTTCGTATGCACTCAAGCCACGTTTTTGTTTGTCTTCCTCGTGCCTGGGGTATCCATGCATGTAATTGAGTTGATGTAGGAGGTGGCATGCTGGACATGGCCAGACAACTTGAGACACCAAGTGCATAAGGCATCCAAAATCCCACCAATACCAAGCTTCTGATAGAGCACGGCTGAAGGGATTTGTTCCTCTAGTTTGCTGCCGCACATCCATCATCATCATCATAGCATGGTAATTAATGTAAAAAGAAAACCCAACAATATTCTGAACTTTAAAAATGTGATTTATTTACATTTTAGAAAGGTGTGGCATTTGAGTGAGACGTCATATACGGTGCCATGCTAAATCTGTTTCTTTTCAGACAAAAATAATTTTATTATCGAAATTTAGTATGAAACCCAAAGGACTACATACTCTCAAAATTGGCCCATTTAATATATAAAAAAGCGATTAAAAAATTTTTTTTTTTTTAATTTTTATTTTTTTCATGGCGTTTTATTTTTTTATGATTGTAAAGAAACAACTTATTCAGTACGCAAATTTTTTGTTTTGATTCGTAATTATTTTGGGATTTTGTGCCACTTTGAAAAAAATGTATCTGTTTTAACGTTTTCAAAAAGGAAAAAAAAATAACATGCATATTTGATAGGGAAATGAAAAAGAAATTGCATAATTCCAGCGGCATTTAGGGGCACTGGATTTAATTGGGAAAGTTTAAAAAATGCTGATTGTAAATGTTCCTTAATGGAGAAGGAAATATTCTGAAAAGTTCAGTTCAAAAAGGGTTTGTTTTGTCTCCATAAATTTCGAGGTACTCGCCACAACGAAAAGCACATGATAACAATATGGCATCGTCGATAGTATTTGTTATATAGAAGATGCAGAAAGCCTGGACGATATTGACATACATTATGAAGAACAAGATGAAGAGACAGCTCTTGATCCCCCGAAGAGAGAATATTCGAAAATAAAACCTGGTACAGTGGTACCTCAATTCATGAATCCCCCACACCACGAACAAATAAGTCCACAAACATCTTTTTTGAAAAAATTAGGTTTTGACCTGTGAACAATGTATTGGTACACAAACACGCACACAAATTCTAGAACTTTTGCAGTGCATGTACGAACACACAAACTTGTAGCATCGCACAGAGCATCAGTTGTACTCTTTTTTTATTTTAATTTAACGTCACTTTTCCCTTGTTCAGAGGTCAAACGTTTTCTGATATTGCACAAGCTCACCCTCAACTTCTCGCTGGGCAGCAGTCTCCAAATTTCACTCTGTGAGATCGTGTCCAATCACTTGCTTCCAAATTTTCCTTGGTCGGCCAACCTTTCTGTGATTTAGAACATTCATGCTTCTGCAACGGTTTATCCAGGATGATGAACGTTCCACATGACCATACCAGCATAAGCGATTTATCCTTAGGATAACGTCCATGCTGGGCAAGTGCAGAGCTTTCAGTAAATCCTATGACTTGATGTGTTGGGTTTGGTCAGATTTCACATTGCTAATCTATCTGATCATGGATCTGTCATTTCACTGCAGACGGTCAAGAGAGGACTGTACGATGGCTCAGCATACACTGCCATATATCATGAGGCTCCTAACACAGCTGCTATACAACTTACCCCAGATATAAAGAGGGACAGTACATGATGTTATCAGAGGCAACAACTAACAAAATTTAACCCAAGTGGATGAAGTGTGTGAGGTGCGCTGAAGAGAAATTCCTACCAGTAAAATACATAGCCCTGTTGTGCTGGAATACCCTTTCTCTCTCGCCTCTTCCCCCTCTCTTGTTCTCGCTCTCTCTCCTCTTCCCCCTCTCTTGTTCTCGCTCTCTCTCCTCTTCCCCCTCTCTTGTTCTCGCTCTCTCTCCTCTTCCCCCTCTCTTGTTCTCGCTCTCTCTCCTCTTCCCCCTCTCTTGTTCTCGCTCTCTCTCCTCTTCCCCCTCTCTTGTTCTCGCTCTCTCTCCTCTTCCCCCTCTCTTGTTCTCGCTCTCTCTCCTCTTCCCCCTCTCTTGTTCTCGCTCTCTCTCCTCTACCCCCTCTCTTGTTCTCGCTCTCTCTCCTCTACCCCCTCCCTTGTTCTCGCTCTCTCTCCTCTACCTCCTCCCTTGTTCTCGCTCTCTCTCCTCTACCTCCTCCCTTGTTCTCGCTCTCTCTCCTCTACCTCCTCCCTTGTTCTCGCTCTCTCTCCTCTACCTCCTCCCTTGTTCTCGCTCTCTCTCCTCTACCTCCTCCCTTGTTCTCGCTCTCTCTCCTCTACCTCCTCCCTTGTTCTCGCTCTCTCTCCTCTACCTCCTCCCTTGTTCTCGCTCTCTCTCCTCTACCTCCTCCCTTGTTCTCGCTCTCTCTCCTCTACCTCCTCCCTTGTTCTCGCTCTCTCTCCTCTACCTCCTCCCTTGTTCTCGCTCTCTCTCCTCTACCTCCTCCCTTGTTCTCGCTCTCTCTCCTCTACCTCCTCCCTTGTTCTCGCTCTCTCTCCTCTACCTCCTCCCTTGTTCTCGCTCTCTCTCCTCTACCTCCTCCCTTGTTCTCGCTCTCTCTCCTCTACCTCCTCCCTTGTTCTCGCTCTCTCTCCCTTTTTCTTCCCCTCGCTCTCTCTCCCTTTCTCTTCCCCTCGCTCTCTCTCCCTTTCTCTTCCCCTCGCTCTCTCTCCCTTTCTCTTCCCCTCGCTCTCTCTCCCTTTCTCTTCCCCTCGCTCTCTCTCCCTTTCTCTTCCCCTCGCTCTCTCTCCCTTTCTCTTCCCCTCGCTCTCTCTCCCTTTCTCTTCCCCTCGCTCTCTCTCCCTTTCTCTTCCCCTCGCTCTCTCTCCCTTTCTCTTCTCTTCTTTCTCCCTCTTTCTCAATTTCTCTTCCCCACTCTTCATTTTCTTCCCTCTATTCTGTCTGTCCTTCTCTCTCTTTCTTTCACTATTCCCCTATTCTATCTCTTTCACTCCCTTTCCCCCATTCTCTCTTAGTTTTCCCTTCCCCTCCCCTTTCCCTTCTCCTCCCTTTCTCTCTCTTTTCCTTCCCCTCTCTATCTCTCTCTTTTCCTTCCCCTCTCTATCTCGCTTTTCCTTCCACTCTCTATCTCGCTTTTCCTTCCCCTCTCTATCTCTCTCTTTTCCTTCCCCTCTCTATCTCTCTCTTTTCCTTCCCCTCTCTATCTATCTCTCTTTTCCTTCCCCTCTCTATCTATCTCTATTTTCCTTCCCCTCTCTATCTATCTCTATTTTCCTTCCCCTCTCTATCTATCTCTCTTTTCCTTCCCCTCTCTATCTATCTCTCTTTTCCTTCCCCTCTCTATCTATCTCTCTTTTCCTTCCCCTCTCTATCTATCTCTCTTTTCCTTCCCCTCTCTATCTATCTCTCTTTTCCTTCCCCTCTCTATCTATCTCTCTTTTCCTTCCCCTCTCTATCTATCTCTCTTTTCCTTCCCCTCTCTATCTATCTCTCTTTTCCTTCCCCTCTCTATCTATCTCTATTTTCCTTCCCCTCTCTATCTATCTCTATTTTCCTTCCCCTCTCTATCTATCTCTATTTTCCTCCCCCTCTCTATCTATCTCTATTTTCCTTCTCCTCTCTATCCTTCTTTTCCTCTCTATCTCTATCCTTCTTTTCCTCTTTATCTCTATCCTTCTTTTCCTCTCTATCTTTATCCTTTTTTTCTTCTCTATCTCTATCCTTTTCTTCTTCTCTATCTCTATCCTTTTCTTCTTCTCTATCTCTATCCTTTTTTTCCTCTCTATCTCTATCCTTCTTTTCCTCTCTATCTCTATCCTTCTTTTCCTCTCTATCTCTATCCTTCTTTTCCTCTCTATCTCTATCCTTCTTTTCCTCTCTATCTCTATCCTTCTTTTCCTCTCTATCTCTATCCTTCTTTTCCTCTCTATCTCTATCCCTCTTTTCCTCTCTATCTCTATCCTTTTTTTTCTTCTCTATCTCTATCCTTCTTTTCCTCTCTATCTCTATCCTTCTTTTCCTCTCTATCTCTATCCTTTTTTCTTCTCTATCTCTATCCTTTTTTCTTCTCTATCTCTATCCTTTTTTCTTCTCTATCTCTATCCTCTTTTTTCTTCTCTATCTCTATCCTTTTTTTTCTTCTCTATCTCTATCCTTTTTTTTCTTCTCTATCTCTATCCTTTTTTTTCTTCTCTATCTCTATCCTTTTTTTTCTTCTCTATCTCTATCCTTTTTTTTCTTCTCTATCTCTATCCTTCTTTACCTTTTCCTCTCTATCTCTCTTTTCCTTTTCCTCTCTATTTCCCTTTTCCTTTTCCTCTCTATTTCCCTTTTCCTCTCTATCTCCCTACTCTATCTCTCTTGACATAAGACAATTGGTTAAATGTGTCATTTCAATTTTAAAATGTCAGCAACTTTTTTGCTTTGATTTGGACAACTAATAGTGCAATGCTGGTTTTAGATGCTTGAAGAAAAAAGTCCCTATACTCTTCCACTTGTGAGGTCTTACGCCTCACCCATCGCCCTCACAACTATATATAGATGAACCCCTCCCTCGCTTAAACATAAACCTGGCATCCAAACAGAGTTGTCAGAAAAGGTATGTGTGAGAACATGAGCAGACGTCACAGAAAAATGTGTTCACGTCACAGCTGGAGTTTTCACCGTATTTCTGTCATCTGCGTAAATATCAGCATGGTAAAGTAACGATGAAATAATGGGGTTTTTATTGTAATATAATAATTAATATTTCGTTTTAATAATAAATGTGTATAACATTTAGGCATTAAACAATGGAAACACTTTTATATGCACATATCTTTGATAAAAGTACAGAAGCGAGAACTCCTAATAATGTTTTTTGTGTGTATTTTTAAATACACAAAAAAAACATTTATATAAAATGCATTAGAATGAAATTCTGCACCGAGTTCGCCTAGTTTTAATGTGTGGAGAGATTTGTAAGATTTTTTACCGTTCAAAAATATCTTAAAAATCTATATAATTTAATTCTAATGCGTTTTATATAAATGTTTTTTTTTGTTTATTTCGACTTTTAACTATTCTGTACTTTTATCGTATCTTCCGAGAAATGTATTACATGAATCTTTGTCAAAAAAGAATACGTTACTTAAAGAAATGAAATTCACAATTTTGTGATGAGAATGGCAGTCAGTAAAGAAGAAAACAAGAAAAGAACGTTTAAAAATTTATTACTATTTACTTGCCCCCATCACAAAGGTAAAGTTTGAGTAGACACATTTTATATGGACAATCCAGATCCCTAAAAAGGGGCACTTTGGATTGTGTACAAAAATTATCCTGCATAGTCCCGTCTGTATTCTCTACTGAAAGTGCCCCAGGCGATGGACAATAAACCTATCCCCCTTCTGAAAGGAGGAGGTAATGCCTGGGATTGTTGTCTCCTGAAAGTGTCAGCAGTCAACAAACTGAAACCACATTGCTTTACAGAATTTAAAAAAGGGAAAGGTAAACATTGAGTTATTATGTAAATAAATAGCAGTATCCATTCATCTCAAGGTTTTTTTTGTCAATATAAGACAGCCATCTTTATGTTAACAAAAGGATTTTCTGTTTTCCTTGAGACTGTGTGTATTATTGAATAGTCTATTTGTCAATCATTTGTTTAAATAGCCGCAAAGAAAAAAAGAAAATGCTTTTGCTAACATAAAGATGGCTGTCTTATTTTCTTATAGATTCTAAATCTTAAAAATGGAATGAACAACAGACAGTGCTAAGTTCAAAAAACAATTATCAGTGTAATCAGATTAGCCATTATGAATATGTATTAAATGTCGACCAATGGCTGATTCAACTACTTGAGAGGCAAAAACGTGAGGCAATACGCAATTTAGGTTTTCTTATATTTAGTGTTATGTGGTGGCATGCAAGGGGGAGTGGGCTGATCATCCAAATTACAGAGGGGAGGCATCAAATCATATTCAAACTTTAGTTTTTTTGTGTGGTTGACTAGATGATTGGTTAGGAAGAAAGTCACAAATGAAGAACGTAACTTAGTAAAGTTTCCTGTGTCTGGACGCATCTGATTGAAACAGAAAAATTGAATAACAAAAGAGTCACCATCTTCCAAGGAAAAACACCAACATCTCCTCTACTAAACATGCATCAACTTTTATTCAAGGGAACACTGGAAAATAACTATAATTATTTGGTAGGCTGGCTTTTGTCGATAAACGAATGCTGTATCCTGAAGTTCCATCTCAGCAGATTGGTTGGTTGTGGCGAAACGAAGAGAACAGGATAACACGTCCTATCATGAGGCGATTAACTCTGGAACTGGTTTGAATTGTATTTTTAACACCAAGCTTTGCTGCCGCAAATTGATTTCGGGTCTGAGCAATCTAGACGTCAGAGCAAAGTGAAACCATAACCCAATCTAATGCACGATACTGCTCGTACATATAAACAATACGTCCCTCATGCAACTTCTATAATTCTCATTATATTTCTCAGTACTACGGCTTATACTTGAGTCTTTGAGGCATACAATCAAGACCTCTGCACGTCACTGGTGGCATGTGCTGTTTTACTCTGTTTATATGTGTGTTAACGTTCGATGTGATTCTGGATATGAATCAGGTCGGCACATGAATTGGTAAATTATAGATTTTTATGGGGAAAATGAAGGTAGTCGTTATGGATGGTTTAACAATCAGGTCCCATTTCCACTCTTGGTAAAAATTGATGAAAAATTGTTATATATGATATAGAAATGTAAATAAATTCAGCTGTGATGTCTGCACATTTCTCTGTGACGTCAGCACACATTCTACCATCTTTATTTACCATGCTCTTCTGATAATTCTAGGTAGCCCTTCTAAATTGTATAGATTGTATGTATCCCTACACATGAAAATACAACTTTTCAGTTATGGAAAGTTCTAATAATCCATACTATTGTAGTTTCTCCACCTCGCCTGTACACTAGTTTAGTCTAATGATACTAAACCAGCAGTGACAACGGCATATCCAACTCTTTCTTTTATTTTTCACTGTTTTTCTTTTCTATTTGACTGAGGCACTTACAAAGACAGGTGTTAGTGTCACTTATTTAAATGTATATTTTATACTTGTTGTATTTACCCGGTATTATCCTGGAAGGAAGGAATGTTATTTTTGCAACAAAATCAATTAGATGTCTTTAAATCGTATGAATATTTTTTTACCAAATCGTAATTTTTTCTCTTTTTTTTTTTAAATAGGATGTTGAAAGAATGAAATTGATATAAAACGTTAGCTTAACTTGAAAATGCATTCCGGAGGATTTAATTTCGTAATGAAATTATTTTTTTAAATAGGATTTAAAAAAATTTCGTTTCATTTTATGCTATTGCATTCTTTTATTTCAATAAATATTCGATTAATAGTAAATTAAAAAAACAATATTAATTCAATGTGTAAGTCATGTAGAAAACACATGCAAAGGTGTCTCATAATTTGTTTTATTAATATAGAGATTATACGCCTATATTCCAATTATCACTACTGCTGATTTATTATTTAGTAGATATGGAGAAAAATGATAGTTTATTTGGGTCAGCCATAATTATAAATGACTGATTTCCATAAACTAATGCTTGTATGGATTATATATCGTCTGCAATGTAAAATTTACATAAATAGTCGCCATTTTATTTTCATTTGTATTATTTTGGTCGCCTAAAAACTAAAATAAAATAAATAATGTAAGAAAAATCCAATAAAGAATAAAAAGTAAATTGCTTAGCAATGCTAAACTCGAGTTTGCTTGGGGAAAAGAAAAGCGAAAAAAGACGAGAAACAATATGTCTGTATTTTTTGGTCGCCAAAAAAGTGTCTGCAGATGAAGAATTAGGATTATGTATTAAATGTTCACCAATGGTGAGTCAACTTTTTGGACAATAAGAAAAAAGCGAGAAATAGAAAACAGTTTATCTAAAGTAACACTCTTACTATGAAGTAAATACTTTGCAAACTTTTCTTGATGGCATCTTTTCTGTTTCCCAATTTAAGATGGCTGCCATCCAAAATCTTAAGAAAAAAAGAATATTTTTTAAAGATTCAATTTTACTTTATTTTTAACAATAATAACATAAATAAACATTAAACATGTTTAAAAAAAAAATTCTTTAAATATAGCAATTGAATGCTTTTTTAAATAAATAAATTTATATTCGAATTTCTCGTATGAGTGGGACCCATGTACTTTGACGGAAAGGACTCTTTTCACTCCAAATTCTAAGCCTTTACCCGTGATAGAGAAATATTTGTAATTAGAACTGTTATATTAAAATGAAAACAATCGTTGAAATAAAAAACAATAAAAACGAATAGTTAATTAATGAGATGTCATTTTGCAAAGCCATATGCAAATTAGTTAACCTTATAGCATACCCATGATCAGTTTATTAGAAAGCTAATAATTCATTTATTGTGAATATCAATTTGAATTTGGGATTTTAATCTCACTGTCAGTGTGATAAATGCCCCAATTTTCTAAATATACAGAGAGGGAAAATGTTGCTGAATTTTTAATCCTTTGTTTTTCGTCGGTTTTGTTCTGTAAAGCTTTATGGGTGTGCCAGTGGTGTTATGGACTCCGTCGCAGACTATGTAATCACCTAAACCATATTCAAATCCAATCGGGTTTATTGTGTTCACTTAAATTGTAATACCATTGAGACTGGTATGAACCGCTCCTCAAACCATATTAGGGAAATTGACACTGATACGCAAGTTACTTACTGACATTTGGACAAAATCAAATTTAAATATTTACTTACAAATTAAGACATATTTACGAAACTACACCTATAAGAATTATCAGTTTATTTATTCGAACACATAAACAAAAGAGAGAAAGTATATCTAGATGATGAAACTATTGAGGTTGGCGAGAAGTTATGTTACCATTGGAGCACAGGATGGAGTAGGTGCTAGTGTGATTGAAAGTGTTAGGAGAGAACTTCTCCCATTACTAACCAGCAGAGTGTTGACTAAGCGAAGAGTCTATCAGGCATATGTAATGATGTATGAAAGTGAAACTTCGCTAGTGAGTGTTGAGGACATGCGTTGCATGGAGAGAAATGATATGAGAATGATATGATGGATGTGTAATGTGAGTCTTAAAGACAGGATTAGATCTTGTGACCTCAGAGGAAGATTAAATATGGATAGTATAGGGAGATGTGTGCAAAAGAGTAGACTTTGATGGTATGGCCATGTTGAAAGAATGGATGACAGTTCTTTGGTTAGTAGATGTAGAACAGTTGAGGTAACAGGTCCAGTTCACAGAATAAGGCCAAAGAAAACATGGGAGGAAGTGATAAAAATGGACCTGAGGAATAAATACAGACCTGGACAAAGATGGACTTACCAAATATTTGTAGAGATCCTGTCTCAAAAGCATTTCAACAGAACTGGTCTGGATGAATAGGAGTGATCAACAAATGACGTCACCTCGGTAGTCAGACTGAAAAAGAGAAAAGAGGAAGGGAACTTCTGAGTCATGCCGTTTATATTTTTAGCCAACAAAATATTTTTGTTACAGTGGCAAAATATGGGGGGGGGGGTGAAGCTGTCACCCTTTGCTACCAGAGCTATACCATTCTCGAGACAGCTCGTTTGTGTCAGAATGATGTCGAAGTCTAGGAAAACCATGACATAGCACCAATCCATTTTGTGACATGTATTTTCTCAAGATCTCTTACCTTTCTTTAAAAAGAAAGTTTAAATACAAGATTTCTCGAATAAGGAAAAACTGGGACAGAGTTAATTGGGGCCATGGATGTTGTTCATCTCTCAGTGTTAAGATTCAAGTTGTTTGGATACATTCTCTCTGAATGGGTCGCTGGAAACCCATGGAAGAAGGACAGGAATAGACGAGAATTCAATCGTTAAACTATATATTTTATTTACTTATGGCTCCATTTTTGTTTACTTACAAGCTGCTTCTAGCTCGAATATCAGAGGTATCCAAACACCTCTATCTATCCGGATTTTTACATGACAACCTTCTCTTCTAAGTTCTAAAAAACCTATGTCTACTCACATGAGCCAACTCAACCAATGAGACATCTCTCCTTGTTTTTAGGGACAGATGAAGCTACAGTTAAGCCTTATCGATCATTCTACTCTTAATTTAAAAAAAAAAACGTTTTGATGCTAAGTCACATGCATCACCTGGAACTGGTTTTCTGAACTTTGTAATTTTGTAAAATATTCATTAAAACCATTTGAATCCAACTATTTTGTATTCAGTTACTTTCGTTTATTTAATAATAAAAATAAAACATATGTTATAAAAATGCATGAACTTTGCGATAAACTTTTGGGTGTAATGTTTATTATTCTCTTGGTGAAATTTTGGTTGTTTCCCCAATCGGAAGGAATTTCTCAAGTATATTTAGTATTCATTAAAAAAAATAAAGGGATAACAGTTACCAAAATATCCTTTTAAAGTTTTTTTTTCAAAGCTGGAAAATGTTTTATATAAAAATAAAACATAAAAACTAATTGAAAACTGATAACAGATTTTTGGATATAAAATAATAATTTCCTCATAACAAAATTCAGTTAAAACTACGTTTGTAATAATAAAAGGTTAGTCATATGTATTTAAATGATTATTAAAAAAAATGTCTCCAATAAGAATCAAGTTTCAATCTCTCCCTTGTACAATTATCTGAATTGGAACTTTTATTAAAACAACAAAATGATGAACAATGAATTTTTGATGTGCATGGTTTTGTTTGTATTTTGTTTCTTTCGTTTGTTTTGTGATCTATAATTATTAATTGGCAACCATTTTGTAAAGAAAAATCGTTTTCCATTAAAAACAAACCCCTAAAATTATTTCCACTAAAAGTTGAAAAAAAAAGTTTCAATTATTCAACTTTTGTAATAAACGAAATTCCAAATGGACAATGAACATCTCTCATATATATATATATATATATATACATACATACATACACACTTCCATTGACACGATATATTAGTTTGATCTTCCATCAGTACCTTCAGTTTCACGGAAACACTGAAACTATAATGTATTACTTATACAAACATTATTTGGCTAAATATTTGCAAAATATGTTTCTGTCAGAGGTATAAGTAGCCCGACCTTATCAAACCAAAATATCTTTACAATTTCATTTTGTGGAATGAGGCAAATTTAAAGGAACACATGATTAATTCAAATTATTTAAAAATCTAAGTTTTTAATTGATTTATTCATTTAATTTTTTTATTTATTAAATCGTTTGAATCTCTCGCCTAAAAAAAATTTCCAAATGGTTAACACAAGAAGACAATGCATCCCGTTTGTCTACCGACATGCATATCTATACATATTCATCAGTGTGGCTAGACGTAGTAAGCATTTTCATGCCGATATATGTGTACGTGTGGCTATTAAATATTAACAGATTGAATTAACAAATATCTAGAAGATACTGGCTGCCAGTATCCTATATCTCTACGAAGCCACCATTCGCCCATGCATGGAGTATTGTTGCCACATTTGGGCTGGTTCATCAACCACTCTTAGACAGGGTCCAACAAAGAGCCTCTAATCTAATATGTCCCACACTGTCCACCAAGCTCCAGCCCTTTTTGCATCCCTGTGTTTGTTTTACAAGTACTTTAATGGAATGTGTTCTGACGAATTTGCTGAACTTATGCCCCCTCAGCATAAATATCATCAACAAGCAGCAAAATCCCACCCTTTTACTGTAGAGGTCCCCAGATGCCGGGAAGCTTTCTACTCTGATAGCTTCTTTTTGTCGGACTGCTTGTTTTTTTCAATTCCCTCCCTGCTCCGTTTCCCGACTGTACCAACATGCATAAATTTGAATGTAATGTAAACAAACATCTCCCTACACAACACCCCACTGAAGATGCTCCTATTAATCTGGCCACTAATTCACAGTAGCCCCTTATGTCTCAGTGGCAATATGCCTGGTTGGAGGCGATTATAAGAAGAAAAAAAAATGAATTACTGTTTGTAAGTGAACATTAACTGTATTTGCATTAAGTTTATTTATAAACACATTTTATAAAATTTGTGTGATATCTTTTTGGGCCTGACAATGGAAAACTTCAGATAAATTTTTAAGCGTAAAATGGGAATCGTTGACCGAGCTCAAACTACAGTCATGTTCATATGGAATAGGGATCTCTACAAAAAGTAATCAGAATGACTGACCGAATCTGTGGGCATTTAATAACTATGTATCATTATAAATAGGTAGGACATTAATTACTCCGTTTACAAATCATTTTCAACCCATTAGAAAGCAGATTTAGAGAAGACAAAAAATTGTACGGCTTAATCATGCTGACACATCAGTTAAGTTAAGTGACATTGAGCTTGGTCAGTACTAGATGGGTGACTATTTGGGAATATTAGGCGCTATATGTCATCTTGCTTCCGGACCACAGCATCAATCTCTCAAGTCCAACACTGCTGCATACCTAAGAGATCTCTTGATTATGGAGGAGTGGGTCACTAAAAAAAATCATGGCTGATGCAGCAGACATTGTTTTCTTTGACTTTGCCAAGGTCTTTGATTCATTGAATTTGAATCATAGACTTCTGCTGTACAAGCTTCAGGCTTATGGCTTTCAACCACATGTCGTGAGATGGATTGGAGCCTTCCTTGCTTGCCACCATACTTTTCGGATGCTGGTCAATGGTCCTCTGTCTGGTGTTTCTAATGTGGTTAGTGGCACTCTCCAAGGCTTGGTACTGAGTCCCTTGCTGTTCCTGGTATTTGCCAATCATCTACATAGATGCTTCCATCAAGTGTGGAAATGGTCAAACCTATGGGATTTGTCTCTCAATGTCAACAAATGCAACCACCTTTCAATCAGGTTTTCACCCAACATGATGGTATGACCATGTTGAAAGAATGGATAAGAGTTTTTGGGTTAGTAAGTATAGAACAGTTGAGGTAGTAGGTTTATTTCACAGGGGAGGCCAGGGAAATATGGGAGAAAGTTATAAATAAAGACCAAGCCAAGGATAGGTTAGTTTGGAAGTCAATTTCTTCAAGCTGTCCAACGCATGCCAGTATGTAAAATAGAACCCGAATATTATATTTCAGAATTATCAATGGCAGCTCCTATAATTACACCGGTGCAGCATGCAGGGAAGCATTCCCATGGTAATGTATCCCAGATTGCTAGCGAAGACAGGATTAAAGCTGTCAATTTTCAAGAGATGATATTGTGACTTTTGGGTTACATTGTGTATGGTGGTATTGGCTGTGTTAAATGAGATAACTAAACATCTAAAAATATAACATAAAAGAGAATCCCCCGCACATCAAAATTTGTCCCAAGAACTTAGAAACATTGACCGATGAAAGATCATCCTGCCACTTTTCAGTGCAAAAAGCTGCACACATCTTTGAGGATAATTGTAAGCATCGGAGTTTAAAGTTGTCAATGAAAGGTAGGTAAGAATGCAAGATCTAGCTGGAGGAGTGTTCTAGTTAACATATATGCATTTTGAGAAGACTCATTGGTCACCTTGCTCTCAAGAAACAACCTGTGCAAAGACAGCTATCAGTAACCTTGGGCTAACTATATCTATATATTTCAAATCCTGCGACCGGTGGTTCAGTTACATCAAGCCGCATTGATGATTCTTAGTTAAGATGAAATGTATATGCATGTAAATATTAAAAAATATTTATTATAAATAAGTATTTAAAGCCCCCTTCAAGGAAGCGTACTCTGAAATTGAATTATGAAAAGCTTCTAACAAAAGCAATATTGCAAAGTTCTCTCCCCTTGATTGATCGAACACTATGAATAAGAGAAATATTTCCCTTTTTTTGTTGTATAGCTGTTTCAGTGACTGTGGAGGCAAAGACGTCGAATAGAAATTAAAAATGACTTCAGTCTGGAGTTCAAATCCTGTACAAGTGGTACAATCATATCTAGTCATACTGATGATTCTTCGTTAAGATGAAAAAATAAATTTATTATAAATAATTATATACCTATCTATATATATATCTTCATCTGCTTTTGGTATTTAGGGTGCTGCGAGTGTCCCGGACTCTGGTGTGGTCAGCACCAAGCAACAGCTCACGCTTGCAGTCCGGTCCAAAGGTTGACATCAGTCAGGTTACATGCAGTTATATCACTTATTACGCACTCAAGCTAGTTCCTCCTCGGTCTACTATGCTCTCTAGTCTGGGGTATCCAGACACGTTATGGAGTTAATGTAAGAGGTGGCACACATTAAGTGGTTGAACCATTTGAAACACTGAGTTAGGCATCCGTAATCCCACCAGTACCAAGTTTCTGATGAAGTACGATTGATGGGATCTTTCTTCTAGTTTGCAGCTGCATGATCATGATGCCGAAGCCGTTTCAAATCAAAAGTGTTTGAGGCCATGTGTTTAGGAAAAGATTTTGCCCTGAAGGAAATGTGCCTAGATGTAAATATTGGCAGCAGCTTCCTGAACCTTTCTCATGCAATACAACAGTTAGCAGTGATAGCATGTTCAACATTCAACGTGTTGCTCAAATAGCAGTAGGGTCCCATCTTTAGCCACAGATCGACTATCAATTTTGCAGGAAGCACCCCAACATCTCCAGCAAACATAATTTGGGTTAACTACCAGCCTCCTAGTCAGAATACTACACTTCTTGTGGGCTCATAGTTTTACACCTACGCCTCTGTAACAGAAAGTGCAGGGAAATTTGTCAGTCTTGTATGAGGTCAAGACCAACACCAGAAGTTACAAACTTTATCTTCATGTTGACTCTTAGGACCTTTGCTCTCCATGCCAGTCTTCCATGTCTGCAACTTCGAGATGCACCTCTCCAGGTAATCTGCAATAACAAGAAGATCGTCTGCGTGCAGAAGCTCCGATAGGACTCCAGTATGGAACTAACGAAACAACTTCTCCAGAACAATAATAAAGTAAAGTGAGCTAAGTACTGAGTCCTGTGAACCCCAACACACTGCAAACTTCTCACTGTATTGGCTGTTGAAATGAACATGATTTCGAGCATTAGCATACATGCCCATGACACCAAAGACAGCCCACTTCTGAACACTATGAATTCTCATTGTCCACCAGAGCACTTTCCAAGGCACACAGTTAAATGCCTTCTCGAGGTAAACAGAGACCTCCCGGAAGCAATGTACTTTTCCTGCAGCTGACGTGCAATGAAAATGGCATCTGAGGCGCTTCTACCCAGCACAAAGCTGAACTGCATTTCGTTTATGTTCACCATCCCACAGATATGAGTCTAAGACATGTTCAAGCAGTTTCATTACTTGTCAGTAGGCTTACAGCCATGATAGTTTCTGCAGTCAAGGGCCTCCCTCTTGACCTTGTAGAAGTTTAGGATGAAGCTCAGATCTCAATTCTTTTGGGGTTTTGCCATCACAGAAAGCTGTTTCTGCTAACTGATATATCAACTCAATTCACTCTTGATGACAGTGCCAGAAAGACTAGTAGCTTTGACATTTTTTGTCTCACAAATGACTGAAGAAGGAGAGCTGTATGTACTATATTATTTCTAAAATGACTGTTTCATGTATGTGATGACATGCATATGCGTGAGCCATAAAAAACGTAATGGCTCCAAGCTCACTTAAAAACTGCAAAGCAGCATATAATGTATTCTAAAAATTTAAGAAATGATAAAAATGTACACATATTTACAGTGTACGTGTGTGTGTGTATATATATATATATATATATATATATATATATATATATATATATATAAACGATGATTCACTGCACCTTTACAGATGATTGTGGTCTCATGACACTTCTCCACTGTCATATCTTGCTTGTCCATGACTTTGTATGCATATCCTCATGGCCGGTAGCAAAAGTAGGAGACAAACATATTTTCCATGGCAATTATGAGGTCTTATTTTGAAATCTGTTTCCTGCGTCTTTTAAATCTGAAGATGGATTTACAGACCTTATTAGATTTCGTGTAGGTCTTGGGTGGTTCTTATTTCATGCGTCTTTAGATGATTCACGTAACCAGCCTTCTAAGGAAGTACCAGTCGATAGAATTCACACTTCCAGATTTTGATGTTTACATCTAAATCATTATTGGCACCCTTCCAGAGATTATGCTTTAGTTGTTCATATTGCAGACAATATTCCTTGGAAGCCTTACAACTGTCCTTTATATGCCCTCTCCTCTCAATTGGCCACAACAAGCCTCATGTGTTTGAGATTGTTCCATATGCTGTACTTGTACCTCTTCTTTTTTAGCTTAAGGATGTGTTCCAAGATGTAAAGTAGTTATGTTGGTAGTCTATCATCCATCATACGAAGCATGTGTCTTGCTCAGTTCATATGTTACTAGAGACTCGATACTCAGCCATTTTGCCCTGATAAGTGTCAGTTCTGATCTGACAGTTAATCTTGCTGAAAATGCTCAAGGAGTTTAATGTTTGCAGAAGTGCTTCCAGGTTCCAGAGGAGTATAGAAGAACAGTCAGAACACGCGCAAACCTATACACACCAACCCTGGCATAGGCGACGATGTCACAAGCTGCCACTACTTTCTTTTCTAGTCTTCCGAAAGACACACTTTATGAATGCTTAGATATACAGGGTGTTTCAAAAGTCTTGGGAACATTACAAATGCGTATATCTCATGAACTATTCCAGGTAGAAAAATGAAACTGGTGCCATTTTAAAGCTTGCTTAATCAAGTTTTTGGTCATACTAATGATTTTCGTGTTATCTTTCCAGGTGCAGTAATGGCGTTCTCTAAACAAGACAAGGCATTTTGCGTCCTCCAATTTGCAAAGACTGAATCATGGACATGTGTTCAGCGTGCATTTCGCAGGAAATTTAAAAAAGAAGCCCCTGAAAGGAAATCCATTGTCAGATGGCATGCTAAATTTGTGAAAGATGGGTGTTTGTGCCCAAGTAAGTGAACAGGTCGCCCTTCAACTTCAGAAGATGCAGTTGAGCAAGTTCGGACAGCCTTTCAGCGGAGCCCCCGTAAATCAGTGAGAAGAGCCAGCAGGGAACTTCAGCTTGCTCCAGCAACTGTCTGGCGTGTCTTAAGGAAACGACTGCAAATGGTACCTTACAAGCTCAAGTTGGTCCAAAAGTTGAAGGACACTGATAAGCCACTTCGCCGTGACTTTTGCATTGCAATGCAAGAGAAGTTGGAAGATAACGGCTTTGATGACCGGCTTGTTTTTAGCGATGAGGCGACCTTCCATCTGAATGGCAAAGTTAACAAGCATAACACTCGCATATGGGGTACTGAGAATCCTCATGAACTTCTTGAGCACGAGCGAGATTCACCAAAAGTGAACGTGTTTTGTGCAATTTCCAAGAAAGGTGTCTATGGACCGTTCTTCTTTGAAGAGGCAACTATCACTGGTGAATCCTATCTCAACATGCTGGAAGACTGGTTAATGGCTCAGTTGGAACAAGCAGAATCTGATGACTTCATTTTTCAACAAGATGGTGCACCACCACACTGGAGTCTTAGAGTAAGGCAGTTTCTTAACACAAGGCTGCCTGGTAGATGGATTGGGAGATCTGGGCGAGGTGATGACGTTCTCATGCCCTGGCCTCCTAGGTCTCCAGATCTTACCCCGTGTGACTTTTTCCTTTGGGGCTTTGTCAAGCAACAAGTCTATGTGCCGCCCCTTCCAAGATATATTGACGAACTAAAGGCTCGAGTAACGGCAGTTGTGGGAACCATCGACGTCAAGATGCTGGAACGCGTTTGGCAGGAAATGGACTATCTACTAGATGTCTGCCGTGTGACGAATGGTGCTCATATTGAGCAACTTTGAAGATTCCCCACAAAACTTGAAACTTTAACCTTTCCAACGGTACCAATTTCATTTTTCAACTCCTAATAGTTTTTGAGTTATTAAAAATCGTTATGTTCCCAAGACTTTTGAAACACCCTGTATTTCGGCATCCAAGGAGGCAGCTCTTGACAGTGTGCCTGTCAACCATTCCCAATCTTATTCCATGAACTAAGATATTAGGCTCGGTGTATGGTTCCTCAGGTGAAATGGTAAACATTGCTTTGGTCTTTGTTATTCTGATTGTAAGACCAAACTCTGTACACAAAGCTAATAAGCTGTCCATAATGTCAATCACTGTACGTGCCAAGAAGTTAGCTCTCTGGTCAGAATCTGGAAAGTTTTTGATTTGGCATTAAACCTTCTCAAGTTAAAAAGCCTTCCGGCAGTTGTAAAACACAAATAGATACTCCTATCACATTCACTTTTTTTTTTAATAATGAGTTAAATCATGATCAAAAGTCACTCAAGGATAAGGGTTAATGAGATGAAATGATTTTCAGTTGAAAGATGAAGAATATTATGAGAGGATTAGAAATGATTAATGGATTGAACTAAGTTTGATTACTTATGGGGACGGTTTATGACAGGTATTTTTAGACATTGGATTTGATGACGACTATGTTGTAATCTGCAGGGAAGCAATCCCGTGATAATGTGTTCCACAGATGGGAAACCCTTGCAAAGGAGCTCTATTTATGGAAATTCCACCTGACACTAGATACATGGAGGAAGAACGCAAAGTTTTTCCGTTGTGATAGAAGATGAGTTCTTGCTGTGAATGTCTTACAAGGAGAAAACGGAGATTGGAGCTTGGTCAAAAGTGTGTATATGCAAGGCAGTAAAGTATATAAAGAAAAGTGTAGGAGCAGAAATATCTATACTGCTCCAGATTAGGACCCAAGATAAAATCCACTTGATGTCGGTAGTTGCCGGATGTTTACGTAGACGGTCGGAAAATCCCGAAGCGCTTGTCCAATGAGAATGCGAGAAAATAAGCAGACGACAAGTTAACATTTTAATTAATTGAATTGCGAAATTCACTAATTGGAAATAAAAATTAATCAAAGTGATGATGAATTTTAACGAACCCTAACACCATTTTAACACTTGTTCAGTAAATTTTATATGTAAAAAACGTTTTTTCCAGTTGTACATCCAGCGTTGTTTTGGATTTTTTGGACGCAGGCAACCGATTTTTTATTCGGCTTTTTCAGACCGTCTACATAAACATTCGGAAACTACCGATGCCTAGTCGATTTTAACTTGGGTCCTAATCTGGACCAGTAATGAAATATCACTCTGTATTACACTGTGGTGAATAGGGATTCTACCAAACAGCTGGTCACCAAAAGAAACCGGAGCCTACTTTTGCAAGTATTATCATGAGTGCGTTGCTGTTGACTAAATCAAGCCAACAAAAAAACTGATAATAAAGGCATGAACTTCTCTTGTGTCTGTCTTGCAGCAAGTATTATGTATACTGTCCCCCTTCTACACCTAAAATTGCTCAGAGTTTTCTTTTTTTGATATCCTCAGTCTGTTAAGTTAGTCTTGCGAGCACCTTTTTTTTAATTTACTTCAATTCACCACAAACAAGGCTCACTGCCACTGAGATGTGAGAGGGCTACTGTGAATTAGGGGTCAGATTTATAGAGGCATCCTAAGTGCTGCGTTGTGCAGCAAGATGCTTGTTAACATTACATTTACATTTCTACATATTGGTACAGTTGAGGAAACAGGGAGGCAAGCGTTTCGAGGAAAGGAGCAATTAGAGTAAAAAGACTTCTGGCATTAGGGGACCTGTACAGGGGCGTGATATTGCTGCAGCAAGTTCGTTGGAGTACATTCCGTTAAAGTACTTGTAAAACAAGCATAAGGATGCAACATTGCGGCGATTGGACAGGAACTAACAGCATCCAATAAGGTGATACGATGATAGTTTCCACATATTGATTTGTCACCGGTCCCCTTGTATACGGATAACAAAATTGGAGTCCCATTCCGACTATTGATAATGATTCGTGCTTCCGACCTTCAAAATTCCAACTGGAATATTGCCGTAACTAGGTGTTTTGCCATAGTTCATTTTCAGTTCTACTTCATCAGAATAAAGCCGACGATCAATTCTGTTGTGATGGAATACTGGACTCCCCTCTGTCACTAAATAAGTGTACTAGTCTGGACAATAAATACGACTATGAACAGTAGTATGGGGGGATTCGATTGTATTCTGTTAAATCCTATTGGATTACCTTTAGTTACTATTGTTTGTACAAGATATGTACGTTGGAATAAACCGTACTATTTTAAGACCTTTACACTCTGGGTTATTTTGTTATTTATAACTACTTACCAAGTTATATCAAATTCAATGGACTATGTCACACTGTTAGAGGTTTTCTATAACACTATAGTCAACTATTGAAGAATTATTAAACAAGTCATCGAAGTGCTCCTTCCATCGTTGGAGGATTTTTGTTGATTCTTTGACAAAATTATTATCATCCCTCAACCTCAGGGAAACTATTGAGGATGTTGATGGCACAAAGATTTGTTGGCTCAATGAGTAAAACACATCTGAGTCTTTTGTTGTTGAAGGCTTGCTAGATATTGGAAGATATGTTCCTCCACCACTTATTGTTTTTCAGTGGAGTTTGTGTTGCAGGGTCAATTTGTGAATTTCGTAGGCTTTCATCTCAGCTGGCAATGTCATATGATTCTGCTCCATTAGCTATTAATGCAGAGTGTGCTTAGTTTCTAGTAGCTGTCTGATATAAGAATCGTGAAAGATGTGTTTGGTCAACCAATTGTTATTTCAGTCACGTAAATTATTTAAAGCTGAAAGAACACATAGAACACCAGCTCTCAGTATTTAAGTGGGGTGTCGGATTATTTCTCCTCCCTTCACCAACGATGTTCGCTGTTAATATCAGCAACAGTAGCAGTTCTGTTTCCTCTCTCCACTGACAACACGGGACGTTTGCTGTTAGCATTAGCAGTAGTTCTCCTTTCTTCTTTTTGCCAAAAAAAAAACAGTCCAAAAACAAGAGATAAATGACACATGTTAAACATACGCAAACAACGTGGCGTCCAAAACAGCACTCAAACGGTTCTAGGTTTGCGCCCGCGTGCGACCACCGTTTTCTTGCAGCAGGGGCATGCCAGTCGTGACCGCTTATCCCTTGGTCACAGATTGTTATCATCAAACCTGGTGTTTCCTGGTTTTAAGATCAATTAATATAAATCCTACTGAGTAAACTTGATCCCTAAAATAATCCAAAATTTTGTTGAAATTGAGGCTAGAGTCTTTCAATTAAGGCTGCACACACACACGTCTTTTATTACTGCCATACAAATAATTTATCTTGAACTTCCGCACACCAGCTTGTGGTCGGTACCACATTTTGCACTACATAACACATGCACACATCACGCAGATCTTGCCTATGGATGATGATGAAGTTTATCATGTGGATATAGGTTTGATACCTAGTAGCTTTGTGTTTGAGCTTTGATGGAAAAGTCTGTCGCAAATGGTCATATCAAATCTCTGTCAAAAATAAAAATGCAATGTTACGATAAAATTTCTGCTGCCTACATGTAAAAATGTGAATATGTGCCTCCAACAGGGTATACCGGCAGATTTCGCCACTCACCCATTTCCATAGGACAAATTGCAGAGACATCCTGTACAACATGTTATGTCACCTTATAATATTATGTGTATACAAGAAATAATAATAAAAATATATATATATATTAGAGATGGGCGGTTTTACTGAAAAACCGCGGTTTTTCGGTTTCGTCTCCATACCGAATACGAATCGTTTTTTTTTTTTTTTTTAAACCGTAACCGTTCGGTATTGTGTTTTTACTACAGTAAGCCACCATATACAAGGAAACACGGTTGAAAAGATTTTCCGATTTGAATAAAATTGAATATTACCAAAAAATGTTATATTAGTAAGAGGACAGATTGAACAAATATATGATAAAAACATTTAATTGACTTCTAGGAAGAAATCTTTGTTTGCAGTTTGTTTATCATTAACATTTTGAATTTTCAAATGAAAAAAAGAGAAATATGACAGACAACATGACATCGTATTTTTAGCATAAACTATTTTCAAATGAAAAAAAAAAAATCAAACGCGTTCCGTATGATGTCGAACATCTATTTGATTCAACTCAAAATTGTAAAATAATTATTTATGTTTGTTTCAGAGTTATCTAAAAAAATAAGTTATTAAAATGAAATTAAAAAAAATACTTGTTGTAAAAGTAAATAAACGAAAAGTAGCGAGCGAGTATAAACATTTAAAAAGAAAAAAAGTAGTTGCCAATGCAACTTCATTTTCATCATCATTTTTGCTTAATTTTATTTGTAAAATTATTTTGTTTGTTTAAATAAATTTTTGTTTTTTAATTTCTTGCATTTCTGAGTTATATTTTAGCTTCTGATGGGTTAAAGAATTAGATAGAATGTATATTCAAACTCAGTTTTATTCTTCAGAAATCTTTCATGAATCTTTGGTCACTGTTTTAACGAGTTAACTGTTGAAAAGGTATCAGAACTTTGATTACAACAGTCAACACCTTAAAACTTATGATTCATATCAAGGAGAATGATTCAGTCACAAAATTATCGAAACGGGCATAATTCAACTAAACGTTGAATAATAACTAATCATCACACAAGAGAATGAATAGCTTCCATAGTAAAAAAATTTAAAAAAAAAAAAAACGAAAAACCGAACCGTAAACCGAGGTTTTAAGGGGAAAAAAACGAAACCGAAACCAAAATTTCAAAACCGCCCAACTCTAATATATATATATATACATATATACACACACACACATATTTCAGTGTGTATATAAACACATTTATGGTGTGTGTCCATAAAGTCTCTTTACAATTTAAATATTTTAAAAATGTTGTTCCTTCTCTTGAGGAGTAGCCATTTTATAGGGGTTCACTTAGCAGTTGTCCTTTCATTAACAAAATATCTGACATACAAAATATTATTGTTAATAAAAACTTCAATAAACACTGATTAAAACAAAAAAATCTGGTCCAGGTATCTCATCAACTGTCTTCTTAATGTTTTTTAAATTGTTAAGAGACTTTATGGACACCCTGCACCTAACTAGTGTATGTACATATCATTTTTAAAGTTACGACTCACCCTACAGATCCAACATTACACCGGGTTGCATGCCACAGGAGATAATCATCACATGTTGTTTCTAGGGAATTGAACTACAACAGAATTAACATCTGCTAATTACCTCTCATAGACATGAAACCTGGTGTAATGTTAGATCTGTAGAGAAGTCGTAACTAAAAATTATCAGCTCTGTTATATTGTTTAATTTACAACATTGAGAACTCTATAAAATGTTTTAAATATGTGTTTTTAAAGCGTAATTTTTCTATTCTCATTGTGGACTTTTTTGGTCCCCCGATTTATAAAACCATCCATTGAATTTCTCTGAAATTTTGCATGAAGTTGTAACTTTGGTCAGGTTAGAAAGTGACATTCTCCGATTTTTGAAAAAAACCCTGGTTAGCCCCCCAGGGGGTCAAAAGGCCCCGAAATGTCAAAAAATGACATTTTTTGCCCCATAACTTTTCATCCATCCATTCAATTTCTCTGAAACTTGGCCAAAATGTAGAGGCAATTGTTCCTAATGGAAAATAAGTATCGCTGACCTTGGAAAAAAATCTGGTTCACGCCCCCAGGGTGTCAAAAGCCCCCAAAATGGCAAAAAACGTTTGATCTATCCATTCAATTTTTCTGAAACTTGGCCAAAATGTAGAGGCAATTGTTCTGGATATATAATGAGCATCCTTGACCTCAGAAAATGTCTGGTTCGCGCCCCCAGGGGGTCAAAGGGGGGTCAAAAATACCCCAAATTGCACAAATTTATTGCATTTTATATTCGCCACAGAGGGGGACCACGCACATGCCGGCTTGTTAAGAATGATATATTACACAATCCTTGAAGATGATCTTCGGAGAGTCTGAAAGTATTAAGATTAAAACCAAACACGGCACCTTCTGTAACGAATTTCAACCAGATGTCAAAAAACTCATTAGGCGACTTCAACAAATCACACAAAATGCCTGAACTTTTCAACGAAATAACAGCTGCACCCATTCCAAGAGATTGTTTGGGTTACGAGTTTAATAATCGTGTAATTAAAAAAAAAATGTTTTCTGTACTTTTACTTACCCCAAACAAAGCATATTGCCACTGAGACGTGAGGGGCTACTGTGATTAGGGGCCAGATTTATAGGGACATCCTAAGTGGGGAGTTGTGCTGCAAGATGTTTGTTCATATTACATTTAAATTTTTGCATGTTGGTGGAGTCGGGGTAACAGAGAGGGAATTCCAAAGGCAAGCGGTGCAAGGAAAGAAGCTATAAGAGTAGAAAGTTTTCCGGCATTAGAGGACCTTTACAATGAAGGGGTGTGATTTTGCTGCTAGTCAGGTTGGTCGGAGGTATTTACTTTGAGGGGGTACTAGTGCAGTGTTCATTGGAGCACATTCCATTGAAGTACTTGTAAAACAAGCACAAGGATGCAGCGATGGGGCTGAAGCTTTGCAAGCTTTGTAGACAGTGTGGGACCTATTAGATTAGAGACTCTTTTTTTTCTACCCTGTCCAAAAGGGAGAAATGTGGTAACAATACTCCATGCATGAGTAAATAGTGGCTTTATAGAGATATAGGATATTAGTAGATGTGATAAGTTTACTAGACTGGTAGAGGGATCCCACCTTCTTTGCAGCAGACTTGGCAGTATCTTTTACGTATTTATTCCAAATCCTGTTGTTTATGAATGTTAGGCCAAGGAATGTAAACATTGAACTCTCGGGAAGGGTGCTATCAGCCATTCTACTACAGACTGCAGGTAATTTTCTAAGGAGTCAGTCATTGCCTTGGATATGTGTGTGTTCGATTTGATCTGCATGGTGTCATCAGCAAATATACCCATCTCGTACGTGATTGCATCAGGGAGGTCGTTTAAGAAGATCAGGAATAGTAAAGGTCAGTATCGACCCCTGGGGCACACTCACATTAAAGTTATGTTTTGATGAACAGTCATCAGGAACAATCTGAATCTTTATTTTTGCTAAGAAGGATTTGATTATATTAAATATTCGTCCAGTAATAATGTACAAATTACTTTTCCCGAGAAGACATTTATGTCAGACCTTGTCAAAGGCCTTGGATATATCAACCCTAGGTTCACCTGCCTTATCCAGTGTATAGTATATATGTTTTGAAATTACCGTTAAGATATCTGCAGTAGAACGGGATTGCCTAAATCCATACTGCTTGTCAAAAATAAGTTTAGCATTTTTGAGTTGAGATTGATTAATGATTCAAAGATTTTAGCGAAGAGTAATAATTTTGTGGGTCGGTTCTTTTACCAGAGTTCTTAAAAACTAGTAACAAAGAAGCAATTTTCCGGTTCTCATCATGGAAGCAAGATTCAGTAAGGCATTTGTTATCGACTTTGAAGAGGACAGGGCCTAGCTCAGCAGAACATTTTTTAAATTTCTATAGCAGGAATAAAATCTAGTCCACATGCTTTGAAGGTGTCAAGAACATGGGGAGGGGTGATGATCAGATCCTCTAGTATGGTTTCCATCCGTAGTGGTAAATTAGAGAGAGAATGGTTTGTGAAGTGCATGGTGGAGTTTAAGGTGAACTGCTGGACAAGCAGTTTAAGCCTTATCCATTGCCGTGCAAGCTATATCATGATGGTTGAATAGTGGGGCAATTGTTAATTTCCATTGTTCACTACAATTTTCCAGTAATCACGAGTTATTAATTTCTGTGACTATGCATTTTCTAGTCATCTGAGTATACTTACTCTTAGCTGCGGCTATTACACTCTTACAGTGATTTCTTGATGCTGTAAATTTTTGTAGCTGATTTATGGTGGTTGAAATGGCAGAATGTTTACTGTTTATGCGCAATAGAAGCTGCACAAGTGTTAATGAACCATTGGGAAGAGTGAGGTTTAGTATGGAATTTCCGCATAGGAACAAATGCTTCTATGCCTGCTTTGATCCCTTCAGTGACCTCCTTTGCGCACTGTTCAGCAGGAAGAGAAAATATTTTACATTAAGGTGCATGTATAACGAGATCTTTGAGAGATTCTCAATCAGCACATTGATAGTATCTCGTTTTGAGTAACAGCATTTGGAGTAAGAGATTTAGTGTGATATCAACCATTATTCCAAGGTGATCGGCATATCCGAATGGTCTATGGACATCTGTCACAAAAGCCTCGGACAGTGTCAAGAATTCGTTGAGAGGCTTGCTGGTCCTCACAATTTGAAGAAGCTATACATGCTGTTACCATCTGGGTCTGTGTAGTCCGACAAACCAAGCTAATCACTGTGGTGGACATTTAAATCCCCCAGATACATGGATTTGGATGCTCAGATTCAGGAAAGTCTTGTGTGTATATTATTTGAGATTATTTGAGGGTAGTCCTGGGTCGAGGGAGAATGTTATAGGAAATAGATGTAAGTAACGCTGTTGTAAGGTTAATCTAAAGCATATGTAGGCCTGATCTTCAGATTCTAGACTAAGTTCTCAAGTCAAGTATTACAGATTAGACACTGAGCCCATGCATATGTTAGGATATCTGGGGAATTTACAAGGAGAAAGGATGCTACATCATCAAGGTCAGTTGGATATTTGTGAAGGAGAGCCCGAAGAGAGGAGGCGATTTGGTTGTTTTATAGGGGTGGTCATCTTGTTTAATCGTCTTACTGTTTGTTCTCATTGTCATTAATATTATTTTTAGATAGAATAGGTTTAGACAAAGTGGGTGTTTGTTAAATCTCACCCAAGTAAACTATTAGCCGAGTCTTTATCTATGGGGTTGCAGCCCTGGGAAAGCCCACAGGAGATAAGGCACGATATGGCACTACAGTTATCCTAATATTATACAACTGCTGATAAAACAGCCACTCTTAATGCTACATAAGAGTTACGGCTCCTGTACTACCAGTCAGAAACAGCAGCCACACAAGCTGTCAAACCTGTACTCTCAACCTGTTAGAACAAGAGCAGCCCAGACTCGTCATGTGAACTAAGTGCAAAGCAAGTGTCCCTGTGATGGTACCTCTGCGCCTGGCTAATAGACAAATTGGTACAAGCCGGCCGATAGACAAAGCCTATCTGCTCCTTAAACAATTGTAGGTTTGCAAACCGGATATTTTTGTTTGAGTCTCCAGCTCTAGGAAGGTTGTCGATCAGGACAAAGAAGACCCCCCCCCCAGATAATTTTTATATAATATTACATTAAAGACACTTTGAATTTTTTACTACTTTAAATGTTTACATGGAAAAAATAAATTCTAAAAAAATAAAAACAGTTATCAGCTGTTATCTATTTTGTATTAAACTATCTCTCTCTCTTTTGTTTTACCATTTCTTTTTTCTTTCCATCCAATGTTTTTCTCTCTCCTCTGTCATTTTTATGACTACACGAACGCATGCTGCATAAATAAATATATTATACATTGCATCTATTGATTTTGATTAAAAATACTTTCTATTCCTTTATTGATTATAAATGAAAATAAAATAAAACAGCTGCATTTTCTTTTATTTAAAAGATGAAATAAAAAAGTGATACAAAAACCTTTTTTTTTTTTTTAGTTAAAAGGTTGAGAAAACGTCCGTTCTCCCCACAACCGCGATGTTAAAAAAAATTATTTATAGATATATGAAGATATTTCGTATTTTTTAAAATTCAAATATATATATATATATATATATATGAGAGAGAGAGAGAGAATATGGTAGTTTGCTTGAAGCATTGCTGGGAATAGTAGTAGTATGTTTTTTAAAAAGGCTGAAAGCGATGCAAAATCCTGAGTAGGATATAAGCTGGAAGGAACTTCCAGCTTATATCCTACCCGGGACTTTGCATTGCCCGCAGCCTTTTTAAAAAAACATACTACTAATATATATATATATATATATATATATATATATATATAATACAGACACACACCATATTTGTAGCCCACTAAATAAAGATAACCTTTCACTTACTTTTGTTTGGGCCAGATTCAAAAAATAAATTTCATATTTACTTAATGATAATAAGAATTTATTTAAAGGTGTGTAAAAGAAATATATGCAATCGGCTTTACTATAAATAATGTGTAACACAATTAAGTATAAAACATGAGGAGTAGCGATTTTTAATTAAAAAGTGAGAATTTTTTAAAAACTATCCACTAATATATTTAATAATATTTATCGAATGGTATCGAAGACCTGCAATAAGGTCACAAAATATGATATAAAACGCTCATGAATGAAAATGGTATTGTATATATAGTTATGACTACGTTTTTCTGCATCAATTAAACAAAACAAATTGTTGGTCATGAGATGAATGCATGGATCAAATCAATGGTAATAGGTGTGGTCTTTATTAAAGAGAATTGGGTAAATCTATTCTTTTCATAAAAAAATAAAATCTCCAAAGAAGATTTTTTTTGTTTGTTTTTTTGTTATATAAATGTTTTAATTATTATTATTTTACTTTTTATTTACTCCAAACTAGGCACATTGATCACTGAGATGTAAGGGGCTACTGAAAATTAGGGGATAGATTTATAGGGAGCACCCAAAGTGAGGAGTTGTGCAACGAGATGTTTGTTCATATTACTTTTAAATTTCTGCATGTTAGTACAACCATGGAAACAGAGAGCAGGGAGGAAATTCCAAAGGTTATCAGTTCGAGGAAAGAAGCTATTAGAGTAAAAAGCCCTATGGCATCTGAGGACCTCCACAGTGAAAGGATGGAATTTTTCTGATTGTCGGGTGTATTTATGTCGAGGGCATCAGAGCACATTCTATTGTAATACTTGTAAAACAAGCGCAGGTATGCAACATTGCGGCAACGGGACAGGGGTTGAAGCTTGGTGGACAGTGTGGGACATATTAAGTTAGACACTCTTCTTTGGACCCTGTTTAAGAGGGAGAGACCGATGGTTATGTGACAACAATACTCCACGCATGGGCAGATGTTGGCTTTGTAGAGATATAGGATACTGTCAGGTGTGAGAAGTTTTCTAGCACAGTAGAGGGAGCCCACTTTACTTGCAGCAGCTTTGGCAATGTCTTCAATGTATTTGTTCCAATTATTATATGTGAATGTTAGGCCGAGGAGTTTGAATATTGGACTCTCAGATAGGGTGCTATTAGCCATGACAATCAGTGGTTGAAAAGGTTCCTTATAATTGTTAACAGAAAGGAGCCTCGTCTTCGTAGCATTAAATGTTACCATCCATTTATGTCCCCATCCGACTATAGACTTAAGATAATTTTCTAAGGATTCAGTATTGCCTTGGATATGTGTGCATTCGTTTTACCCACATGTCAAGAATAGAGCATTGTGTCATCAGCAAATGTACCCATCTCGAACACAATTTCATCAGAAAGGTTGTTAATGAAAATCAGGAACAAGAAAGGTCATGGATCGACCCCTAGAGTACACCCGCATTATGTCATGTTTGGATGTACGGCCATCGAGGACAACCTGGATCTTTCTTTAGGCTAGGAAGGGTCTAATTATATTAAATATTTGTTGAGTAATACCATATAAATTAATTTTCATGAGTAGACCTTCATGCCAGAACTTGTCAAAGGCTTTAGATATATTAAGTGCTACCGCCCTAGCTTTACCTGCCTTGTCCAGTGTATGGTATATGAATTGAGAGATGACCGTTAAAATATCCACAGTACAACGTGCTTGCCTAAATCCATATTGATGGTCAGAATGAATTAACGAAGTGACAGCGTATCGCTAGATTGATTAAAGATTTTAGCAAAGAGTGGGAGTTGACTGATGGGGCGATAATTTTGAAGGTCAGTTCTTTCACCAGAATTCTTGAAGCAAGATTAGATTACATAAGTAATAGTCACCATATTTCTTTTTTTAACCTAGAAAGAAAATGGTAATTTCTTAGTTTACAGGTATTAAGTCCGGATGTTAGTTATTGATGATGATCATTGGTTCAAGTTATTTCTAATAATTATTTATGTATTGACTGTGATGTTACATATTTGCTTCTTGTAAAGTTGGTTCTCTCTATCACTCCAAACACTTTCTCACATCTGAGGCTATTAATTATCTCTACAAATCTACTATCAGACCATGTGTTGAGTACTGTTGTCATATTTGGGTTATCCCATTGGTTAACCACAACCTTTCGTCTTCTCTATACCCTTTCTCTCTCACAGACATAATGTTGCTAATCTCACTCTCTTCTATAAGTACTATCATGGCATGTGTTCTTCAGAATTGTCTGATTTATTCCCTGCTCTCTTTGTTCCAGCTCATTACACTCAGTCTAGTGGTCTTCATCAATTTACTGTTCAGGTACCTTGTTATAATACTTCTTCCTATTGCAGTCACTTTCCAAGAACCTCAGGCTTGTGGAACTCTTTTCCTGCTCACTGTTTTCTTCCTACCTATAGCCTTGGTCTTTTAAAAACTAAGACCAATCGGCGTCTCTTGTCTTTGCATTCATTCTTTTTAGTTCCTTAAATCAAGTGGCTTCATGCCTTGTCAAGAGTGACTTTCATAAAAAAATTTTAGAAAAAAAATTAATAAGTTTTCCAATTAAAAATTAATGCATTCCATTTTTTTATGTTTAAGTATGGCCATGACAAATATGAATATGGTAAATATTGCATGACAATATGAATATGGTAAATATTGCATGACAATATGAATATGGTAAATATTGCATGACAATATGAATATGGTATGACAATATATGAATATGGTAAATATTGCATGACAATATATGAATATGGTAAATATTGCATGACAATATATGAATATGGTAAATATTGCATGACAATATATGAATATGGTAAATATTGCATGACAATATATGAATATGGTAAATATTGCATGACAATATATGAATATGGTAAATATTGCATGACAATATATGAATATGGTAAATATTGCATGACAATATATGAATATGGTAAATATTGCATGACAATATATGAATATGGTAAATATTGCATGACAATATATGAATATGGTAAATATTGCATGACAATATATGAATATGGTAAATATTGCATGACAATATATGAATATGGTAAATATTGCATGACAATATATGAATATGGTAAATATTGCATGACAATATATGAATATTGTAAATATTGCATGACAATATATGAATATGGTAAATATTGCATGACAATATATGAAAATGGTAATTTTATGTAATGATAATGAAATTATTGTGTTCAGGTGCACTACAACTCATCAAAAGTGCATGTATGGTACATAGAATCATGTACAATTGTCAGAGAAATGAACAGTGCATGAGGAAGGACATTAGGTGTAGTTTGGGCGATGAGGGTTTTAAAGGATGCAGTGTCTCACCAGCCAACTATTTATGCATGTAGTGTGTTCCATGCTTCAGCAATTCTGTGTATGAAAATATGTTTCTGAAAGTCATGGGAGTTAGGGTTGTTTTCTGACTTTGTAGGCATGTCCACATGTGTTAGACACATGAAAATCAAAATGTTCTCAGGGTTGGCAAGATGGTTAATAATTTTGTGCTAGACATCGGAGCTTCAACAAATCCAAACCAAGGGAAACAAGGTGTTCAGAATATGGCAGGTGTATGATGAGGGGGATTCACTTAGTTGCATGTCTTTGAATGGTTTTCAGACGGTCAATGTTCGGAGGGAGATGAGGGTTTCAGACTGGACTAATGATGTGAATTTTATGTGTGATTGCACCATAGCTGTATCGAGTTTTAAATAGATGGCTGAAGAACAGCTAGCAAAGGTCTTGTTGAGTAATGTCAAAGTACTCTGGGCCTTCTGGAGATTTTTAAGAGATGTTCTTTGTCCAACATACGTCGCTGTTGACAGTAATGCTCAGGTGACATTCACAAAAAGACTTCTTGATATTAGTGTTTTGGAAGGAAATGTGAACACTGGATATTTCAGTATTGTGGTATTCTTTAAGTTGGCATCTATGTCATTACCTTAATATCTGCAACAAACAGAAGGGGACCAAGAACAGATCCCTGTGCTACACCAGATGACATCTGATAGTGATATGGTAAAGAATGTTGCCCTAGAACCGAGACCTGTCAAGTATTGTTTTTAAATTAATAATTTAACGTAACGATAAATATATAAATCATAAATTTTATGAAAAAATAAATTGTTTTTAAACTAATACCCAACGTCAATAACATATCCGGAATTAATACCGGTAAACTAGGAAATTACCCAATCCCTCCCCCCAAAAATAACAGCAGCAAAATCTTGTTCTGGTTTATAAAAATGCTTAATTAGCTAAACTAATTTATTAAAGAAAAAAATTATTTTCTATTACATAGTTGTATGCATATTGTTATGTATGTATGTACTTGAAAATTTTGTTAGATAATAAAAAAAAAAACTAAAAACTACGACAGAAAGAAAAACAGCCTGTTTCTATCGAGGTGAGAGTTTACCGTTTTATGACTGGATAAGTATCCAGGGTTAAAACTAGCTCTTAAAAATGTTTGTATCTCAATTTTGTTTCTTTTTAATGATGTTTCTAGTTGAAGACGAAACAAGGGAAGTAACTCGATTTTATTTTTTTTAATCCCTTCTCGGATAATGATACTTACGATATTTAGTGATGATGGATAATTTGTATTTTTATCAGTAAAAGGAAACAGATGGAGAGAAGTAGTGGAATAAGAAAAATGATTAATAATAGTCACCGAAATTGATAGCATTAAATCTGAAAGAGAGGATGTATCCCTATTAACTTATCTCCCCACAAGGTCAAAGTTAGACATGGTCGGTTTTTAATGTGGGGAAAATCCGATTCCCCAAAAAGGGGTACTCTGGATTGTGATAAAAAATTAAAATTGCCTCAGGCTAGAAGGATTTCTCCTTAACTGAGCAAGGACAGAGCAGCGAAGTGTAGTTTTAGAACAGATACTCCACTTTGATCTCAGCCAATGTATTTGACAATGATAAGGAAGATAATTGATGAAAAAAAAAAGAAACATTTGAAGTCAAATTTTGTTTCCTGTTCGATCTGCCATCATATAAATGTATCTCATTTCAAACGTGTCGCAAAAGGTAATAAACAGGTGTTCAACTTTTAGAATTGGTCAAATAAAAATAAAAAATTTCCAATTTTAAATTGGAGAATGAAGAAGGAATCTTGCATTTTGGAATTGTGCTGAATGGTTGCGCCATCAATGCTGAACTACACTGCAAGCAACTTGATCAAGTCTATGATAAGCTGGTTGAAAAGTATCCAAGTTTTGTTCAATGAAAACGCACTTTGCTTCAACAAGAAAATGCAAAGTCACATGCAACCAGAAAGGATTGGACGATGTGGAAATGCTCTCGCATTTCAGCCTATAGTCTAGACGTTGCACCATCTGACTATGGTCGATTCCAATCAATGCAGAACTTTATGAAAATGTCTTAACCTCTCTTCCTCCACAGAGAGTTCTGGCACAAGGCTGGAAGATGGGGATAGAAAGGTCAGCAGAACAGAGGTAGTGCATTCTGGCCCCCAGAAAAATGCCTGAGCCGCCCCGTCAGCATTCTCTGGTAGGGGTGTCTCAGGTGATTGGTGATAGACAAACCCGTTCTCAAAGAGAAGGTAAAGCCTGGGAGGGTGCACCTCCTAGGATTGCACAGAGAATCATAGCTCAGCCTGACAGAGGAGGGCAGCTGGTGCTGCAGCCACCCACCCTGTTGGACTGATTGTCACATCTTCGACTGGTATGAAGTGTCAAAAAGAACTTTGGCTTTATGAAGTGCTGCTGATTTCAGTCTTTTTGATGAAGTTGTAGAAGCCTGTCAAGACTTTTTCAATTGAAATCTTCCAGAATGTCGTCGTCGTCGTGGACAATGATGGTCTTGATTTTGAAGAATAGTTGCCGTTTTTGAAAAAAAAAAATTCTTACATAATTACACGGCTCACAAACTTTTCCCTCAATCTAATATATGTATCAGACTTATTAACAAAATTAATTATTCCTAAACACCCCTCACATTATTAAACATCTTTTTTTTAAAACGCACACTACCACGTTTCTTGTGTATTTGTTTTTTCTCTTGATAATGGCTTTTACTGAGGCGGAAAATACTCTGACCTTTAATACTACACATTTGGTCAATTAGTTGTCTCATGTTTAAGGAAATCTTCATATAACATATGACATATATATATATATATATATATATATACATATATATATCATCCACAGACAGACTGTTTTGCTGTATCACGGCTCTTCACTGTGGCTAGACTTGCATTTCTCCCTAGCCAGGGATGAACCTTCAACCATCTAGTTGACAGTCAGCAGCTCTTACCATTAGGCCACAGAAGTGCTTGTAAATGATATCTACAGTGTCTATTTATATAAACACCGACTGCTGCTTCCACTGTGCTCAATTTGTTTATTTACAAAAAGCTTTGTATTACACTAAGAAGCAGCAGGAGACATCAACCAACAACAGTGCTCTACCCAAGAAGGGGGGCTTATATAGTCATCCACAGACACTGTATCACAGGTCTTCAGTGTGGCTAGACTAGCACATTTCCCTAGCCAATGATCGAACCATCTAGTTGACAGTCGGCAATAGATAAATATGTGTGTTGTGTTAGCAGAAAAAAAAACTATAAAGTGCTCGATCATAAGACATAGAAGAGCCAAATATTATTTTATTTAAATACATTACTACGTCTGTTGGAAATAGCCAGGTTTAGGTCATCCGGAAAAATTCCGAGTTATAACGGCCAAACCGGACTCATCAGTCTCCATTAGCATGTTCAGACTGGGGTAAATCTAAGAGAGACTTATGATTCGGGGTCCGTCGTTGTAACCGGGAATTTTGCCGGATGACTGAACAGATGCAGTAACGTATCATATTGAAATAAAATAATAAATATACATATATATAAACTAGTTGTACTTACTTAAGATTTTTTTTACTTTCACTTTTGTTTTTGATAAATTAAAGAAAAAGGATTTAAAAAATAAAATTTAATTATTACGATATCGTTTGGTCATTAAATTATTAATTGGACTAAAGGTAAAGTTTTCATCTCTACTTATAAAATTATTGGAGGTAAATAGCTATCAAAACTTTCAATCTTTTTTTTTTCTTTTTTACTAATGAGTCAATACTTATCAAGGCTAAAAAAACCCTTGAGGATAGAGTTATTACCTTTAATACATGAGAATTTGCTAAAAACTTTTAAGCCAAAAATGACTTTCTATTCGACAGTTTAAATACTTCCAAATTTTTTCTTCAATAAATATTCAATTAATAGCAAAAAAATGTATGTCATTCAATGTGTAATTATTGAAGTTATGTGACTTTTTTTTTACAAAAAACTTTTCACCATATTTTTTTTTTTTCACATGTTTCATTAAATATCTTTTGACGAACAAGAATAACATTTTAATGGTAGATTTTTCCAGATATTTCATCAACTTCTCTCTTCTTTACCTGCTTGACTTAAGCTGTAAGATGAGCCAATGAACATAAACTAAAACAACTAATGTTGTTCAGCAAGATACACATCAGAGGGGGGGGGGATAAAATGGGCGGTACCAACTTCCTGTATTTGTATTCCTTGTTTGAACTCTTGATGAGTTGATAAACATGGAAACTATACAAATTTTATCCATTTCATCACTTCATTATCCATATATATATACATAATATATATATATATATATATATATATATATATATATATATATATATATATATATATATATATATCAATGTCTGTGTCCCCAATAAAAAGAAAGGTTACAGAATCTACATAAAATCTAAAAGTGTATTCTTATGTAAAATTTACCGGGAGAAGACAATGGAAGTGTTCTCGAATCTCTAAATGCACTCCTAAAGGAGCTATAAGGTCATAACTCCCTTAAAACTTCAAATATATCCTACTTTTATGAAATTTAAATTATATGTAAAAAAATTTATTGAGAAAACGAGGAGAGTGGTACCGAATCTTTAAGTGCCCTCCTAACCTAAGGATGGTGGCCCGAACCTCCTTTTAAAACTTCAAATAAATCCCATTTTGATGAAAGTAGTTCCTAACCTCTACGTTACTCTCTATGTGCTGAATATCTACGTGACCCAACCTCTAAGTGACCCATGGGGACAGAACTCCCTTAAAACTTCAAATACGTATATCCGATTTTAACACAATTTAAACCATATGTATAAGACACTAATTAAGAGTTTTCCAACATTTCAGCTGCTTCTGAATATATTATGGGGTGTAACGGAAAGGAGAGTGGGGGGGGGGGGCAGTAAAAACAAAGAAAGTAATATGGCGCTTGATCCTCATTCAGTCCTGAGCAACGTTGGGTCTTCCTGCTAGTACATACTATAGAAAATATATAGCAATAATGAATAAGTTAATCATGTCACCAGTTTACTGCAGTTTCATGACTATATATTTATTTCTCTTAATCAATCAATGTGATACATTTGAATATATCCCTCATTGTTTGGCAATAACAAGATGAATATCAAAAACATTTCTGATGAAACTGCATTAAAGTGTTGAGATTAGTTAAACCAATTCTTTATCATTGTCATAAAGCTCGAACTGAAGAGATACTGAGTCCTTTATATGTACATATATGATTTTGTTGGTTTCAGAAGTCATGTCTGAATGACCGTTTTTTGAGAAGTTGATTTTTTTATGTTATATAACCATTCGGTTCTATCATGTTGTTATGCTCCGGGAAGTCATATTAGGTTTAACATCTATTTAACATGCTGGCATGTGTTGGACGGCTATTAGAAATTGACTTCCAAACTAACTGATCTCTGGCCAGGTCTTTATCCTCCTATGTTTTCCTTGGCCTTCTTCTGTCAACTTACCCTGTTACCTCAACTGTTCTACATCTATTAACCCAAGAACTCTAAACCATTCTTTCAACATCATCAAACTAACAGTCTCCTGTTTTGCACATATTTCCCTATACTGTCCAGATTTAATCTTCCTCTGAGGTCATCAGATCTAAGCTTGTCTTTAAGATTTACATTACACATTCATTGTATCACTTCTCTCCATGCAACCAGGTTTCCCGGCAGAGCGTCCATATCACATATAGTCTTTTTTCTGCCAGGCCATTTAGTTGACAATATTATGTTATCACCTTTCACACACATTAAAAAAATGAGATCGTCCGTGATTGGTGATTAATCTGATGTCGCTAAGGTAAACAATTCCGACTTAACCCAGTTTAAATTTTTTTTAAATCGATTTCTATTGTTCCGTCTATGAAAATAGTACAATTTAAAATAAATACATTTCAAGCAGTGACTTTTTTTTAAATTTTAAAAATATTTCTCTGACAATTATTATTACGGTTAGAAGACTGGAAATATTTATTGTTTTAAAAATAATTAAATTTCTACAATTTAAAATAAAGAGACATATTCGTTTTATTCATTTAAAGAATATTTAGCTGACAAAAAAAATTATTTTTTACAGAGGAGTTATTTTTTTATCTTTAATAAATACTATTATTATTTTGAGATCTTGACCGACATTTATTTCAAAAGGAATATTATTATTAAAAGTGAATTATACAGATTTGTGTAGAAAGCATCGTGGAATTTTCACAGGTTTCTGCTAGTAATAATATTATTTTATTGGATTTGTTGGTACATTATAGATGTCTTATATAAATATTTAAGCGGTGCATAGCAAGTTGCATTCGAGGAGGGGGGATTTCTCTTTTGAGAAATGCTTAGGTTGCTGGTGGAATAGGTCTGATGATTTAAAATCTGTTTCTTCATTGAATATGATAAACATTAATTTGTTGATCATTTTTTCCAAACTTATAACAAACTTTTTAAAGTCAGACTAAGGTGAAATACATTTATTTATAAAAGTCATGTTGTCTTGAACTTTGTTTATTTCTTGATCTTTCGGCGAACTTAAGTCCTCCAGAAGAATTGTAAACATAACAGTTTGATAAAATACATTTGACGTTACAAAATTTCCCTGCTGCTTGGTCAGACAATATAATACGTACTGTCTGAATTAATACAAAAAAAGTTTAGTTAAAAAAAAATCAGAAAAAAAAAAACCGAAATAAAATCAAGTTAAAGACAACACGAGATGTCAAACACTTTTATTTTCCGTACAGTTTGACTTACATAAGTTTGTTCGACTCTTTTCCTTAATAACTGAGATAAAGAATAAAGGAAAAAATTACCAATTAATAATTGCGTCAATTTATTCGTTCAAGCTTTGAATGATCTCAATTCAATATTTTTTAGTTTGACGATGCATCGATACATTTTCTTTAACAATACAAACGTTTTTTTTAACCTTTTTCTGTAAAAGAAAATCAAAATTGTTTGGTGATATGCTTTTGTAAGTTACGATGTATCATCAACTGTTTCCAAATTTTGGTTGTTTCACTGCGAATAAACAAATAAACATGGCAGACTCACCAGTAAAAACAGTAACGTACATAGTTTTTGTAAAGATACTCTTTGTTTTTTTAATTCCAGATAAATATATTTCTCTGTAAATACATGGACTTTTTTCACTGCAAATTGAATGTCATAGGTTCATAGGTCGTTCCTGCAATGGTGTAAGTTATTCACTAAAATACGGAAGAGTACCAGAGTGAAACGACTGATCATACACAGTCTCCTGTGTGATCATGCGATCAGGGGCGAGTGTGATGATAAATGCTCACACTTAACCAATTCAAAGCACCCGTAGTGTCTGACGGCCATTTGCCAGTTGTACGGCGCATGCATGATCAGGGTCAGGATTATATGCTTATCCATACTTTGCATGCAAGGAGACCCACCTGCTTAAAAAGTGAAGTATGACATCAGTGGGAGGGAAGACGATTGCAGTTAAATATATTTACTTGGAAATGCATGGGATTTTTTACTGCAAATTAAATTTCATGGGTCATTCGTGCAATGGTGTAAGTTATTCACTAAAAAATAAAATATATATTTTTTGCTTCTGCAATATTTTTTTCATATCTCCCATGTGTAACGTAAGAATTTCATATTCACTATTAACTTGTTTGATTCTTCATCGAATTTCTTGGGCAGCTTACCAAATTGCTAGATTTAGTTCTTTTTCCAAAGGCAAACCTTCAGGAATACTGTGATAATTGGCCTTCCAAAGATTGCTGCTGGTTGCCTGCTAACACAGGCAATAGCCACCAGGTGGCACCAAATATCAATACAGATGCACCTAGATTTGTTAGGTGATGACCTGCTGGCCGAAAGGTCTGGGATTATCTAACTCATAGTTGGAGCCCTAACGGATACTACTAACAACTATCGCACTGAACCCTAACCACCAGATGTAGTTTTGTTGTATCCACGATATACGTTTGCCCTGTAAATAGATATTTGATGTAATGTGGAACAAAATGATGAAAATTGGTGAACAATTGTGTTTTGTAGAAAGAGTTAAAAAGACTAGATCGGCAATGGTTGGTGTGATGTTCGAAACTCGTTAAGGATGCGTCTGTTTCTCACAGTATAAGAGTATAGATTTTATTTATTTATTTTCAAAGAAAAATACTTTTTCCTCAGTTAACGGTAATAAAACGTTGTAAAGTCTACAAATCATGATGCAAATATCAATGGTCTATTAAAAAAAATCCCATCAAACCTATCTCTATATAAAGTTATGTATGTGTAGATGTTTATATATTTGTATGTACAAGATTCACTTCTAAACTAATTAACCGATCATTATGAATTTTGGAATACAGCTACTTGGCGCAAGGGGTCATAATGTGGGCTATATTTAGTGGTGAAGCCCTTCATGAAAATTTGATCTATAGTCCTTAGATACCAATTAAGCAGGAGTTCATGAATTTCAATTTTTTCTTAAGACCCCTTAAGCTTAAGCCTTAAATTTTAGACATTTTCTAGAATCGAAATCATGTAATGGATTTTGATCAAAATTGGGATCAGGATCTAGACATAAAGTTTAGTAGCAGTATATCTTTATTTTAATCTTTGTAAGGGGACATAAAAGTGGTGCAAAACTTCTGTTCGGTGAATTCATTTTATTATTAACTAGCAGAATATGTTTCCCAGGACGGGTATTCTGCTAGTAATTATTAATAATTAATATTAATATGATAATACTTGTTTTAGTAAAGAAATATAAAGGGATCTAATTACCAAGAATTAGTTATAATTTTGAAAACCCTGCGTAACTTCATGTTTAAACTAGTGGATAATGTCATCCCTCCAAGCCCCCTCCCTCTCGTCATATTTGTTTTGTTAAGGACACGTGTATACATGAAACAAACAATAAAGTCTTACACAAATGGTAGACACGACTTTTGGCTATATCTTTTTATAAATTTAAACTTCTATATGATTCACAAGCATTTATTTAAGAAAAATTGCCCCTTTTTTAGTTACAGAAAGCCCTAATCCATAAAGTTGTAGTTCCTGTTTGTTTATTTGTTCACAAACTCCTCCTAGGGTTTTAGAGATAGACTCACATAACGACATGCTAAAACTATCTTACCCAGGCTATTTGGAGAAGTATATTTTGATCAAAGGTAATACAATAATATTGTGAGGTCAGTGTTTGAATCGAATATCCATACAAAGGAAATATGTTTTACTTCATTTTATTCGATTTATAACTTGAAAATTATATATAAAACAAAAAAAAAAATAGAAATGGTAATATCAGATTCAGGGCTTGGAACAAGAGTGCGCAAAGGCCTTTAATGATTATATGGAAACGCTGGGTTGTGCCCCGAAAGAATTAGTCTAAGTTTCCTTCAAATTATTTCAACATATGTCATTTTACTTATATCTCCCTTTCACTCAATCCATATCCTTCAGACCCAATCTCCAAAATTTGAATATGTTGTACATTACTCCAGCTCTCCTTAACCCGAGCCCAGTCTATTAATACTTAAACCAGTAGTAGCATAAGTATATGTATACTCTCAATGTCCTATTCTTGTCTTTTTCTCTTCCCTTCTTCTTCTCAACATTTACTATTCTATTTTTTTATCAAACATATTTAATTAAGTTTGTATTATTAAAATACTTATTTTAAACTCTACCTACCCTCCTATTATCGCTGCTGGTTGAATATTATTAAACTGGGCTAGTGTTCTGGAGAGACGGAGAAAATGAAGGAAGATAATAGGTTATTTGGGCAATCCACAATTATAAAAGTATGATATTTCAGTTATGGAAGATCACAATAACTTATAAGTGTACATTTTTCCAGAACACTAGACCAGCAGTGACAATAGCGTATGCTCTTAATACCCTATAATAGTCGTTTTCACTTGTTCCTTTTCACACTTTTTTCTCTTTGTTCCTTCTTCTGCTAGCTTCTTCTCAACACTCACCTTTTCTCTCTCTCTCTCTGTTTTTCTCGCTAAGACATTGCTTAGTTAATTTATATTCTATGCTTATACCCTTATTGGCACTGCAAGTTTAGTATCATAAGACTAGACGAATGTTCAGGAGAGATGGAGAAGAATTAGAGGATAATTTGGCTATGTATATTTAAATCCATATCTTCTATGCCTATAACCCCATTGTCAATGCTGGTTAAGTTTTATTAGACTGGGCTAAGTGTCAGAAGAGGCGGAGAAAAAGTATGGATTATTCGGGCCATCTGTTACTATAAAAGGTGTGATTTTCATAAAGAAATACTTGGATAGGGTGTAGAAGTAAAAAGTAGAGCAAGTGTTCGACCCAGTCAAATGAATGCACGTATGACATGAGCATATTCTATCGTCACTCCTTTACTGCTTAGGGTACATCGGTGCCGCAAGTTGTGTGGTGTACATTTGTAAAGGGATTATCTGCGCTGTGGCCGCATTCATCTGTATCGTGGTGGGGAAAATCTGTGCGGTGGTCGGAGAGACCTGAAAAGTGGTTGGGAAGAGTTGCGTCACTGGGTAAACCTGGAGTGTGTTGCCACCACCAGCAGCGCTTATCGCCTGGTAGATCTGCTGCTGCTGCTGTGGCTGGGCGATGATTTCTATTTGCCCGTTAGTGTTCGCAGCCTGTAAACTGAGCGCGTTTTGTGTGGCCACGTTCTCTACAGTGTCCGCTGTGGTTGTTGGTACTGCTGCCGCTGCTGTCGTCGTCACAAGCTGTTGCTGCTGCTGCTGGTTGAGGACGTCGATATGAGAAATAACCTGTTGTTGTGCTTGCGGTTGATGCTGCTGCTGCTGCTGTGGTTGTTGTGCTTGCGGTTGATGCTGCTGTTGTGGTTGTTGTGCTTGCGGTTGATGCTGCTGCTGTGGTGGTTGCTGCTGCTGCTGTTGTTGCGGCTGCTGTGGTTGCTGCTGCTGTTGTTGAAGTGGAATCGGTTGCGATTGAGTTTGTACTTGTGCCTGGGTAAATACTATCTCTCCACTTTCGGTGGTCATGGCTATCGGGGCCGTGGTTACTATTGGAAGATCTGCGTCCGGTTCTATTTTGAGTCCAGGTTGCGGGACACAGCTGAGTTTCCGCCGACCCTTGTTCGGCTGGTTGTGTTTCACAAGGTGATCATGTCGGGAGAAGGCAAATCCGCAGATCATACATTTGTACGGTCGCTCTCCAGAATGGATGCGTAGGTGGACCTTGAGATGATCCCGTCGAGAGAGGGCCTTGCCGCATACCTCACACTTGAAATTCTTCGCCTTGTGGTGGCTGTTGACATGTCGCACAAGATGGTCGTTTCGAGAAAAAGTAAAGCCGCAAATGTGGCAACCAAATGGACGTTCGGCAATGTGACCAAGCTGATTAAATTTAGCAGGGGCACGTTTCATGTTGTTGTTATTTTTATTCGTCATACTATTAGCAGTAATGTTGTTGTTGTTGTGATTATAGTGATGATGATTAGAATGTTTAAAATGATTGGGAATCTGGATAGGTTCAGTCGTATTTGTGAAATTAAAAATTTCGTTAGCAAAAACTTTCTTTTCTTCAAACTCTACAAGTTCAACAACAGCTTGCTGCAAAGTTTGTGGCTCGGAGCCTCTCGGCATGTCCAGCTCACCATCATCGTGTATGTGTGCAATGCTCTGATGATGGTTAGAATGATGGTGGTGATAATGATTATGGTTAAGTGTGGGGTTGACTAAGGCTTCTGTGGTGGTGGTGGTGGTGGTAGCAGGTGGGACTTTGCTGCAGCACATATCGCAATTGTTAACGGACGAAGGTGTTGACGTGTCAACTTCATCATGAAGAGTTTTTGTAATATGTGTAGCAGGTGGGTTTGAATCCGAAAGGATGACTTGATTGTGAGCCATTTTTATTGCTCGGAAGTATACGATGGCGCTGATGCAGGAAGATGTGGGTCGGTGAGTGATATTAGAACTCGGTTATGGATGAAGAAATCATTTAGATTATCTGATTATACGTAGGGTTGTTGTTAAGATGCACAAAGGAGGAACTCGCAATGGACTTTTGTAAAATCAATATGTTGATCATGACTTTGAACAAAGAAGTGAAATCTTTTTTACATGAAGACAAAATCCAAGCAGATTTAAAATCCGAGCTCTCTTGTTCAAAGAGTCACATATCCTTATTAGCCGCAAACCTGAAAAATAAAATAAAAATAGAAATTGTATTAAGTTTTTATGGAAAAACAAAATTCCTTCTGTGATTGAAAATAAAATAAACATGCACTGCAGAGATTGGAATAGCAACCAATGCTTTTTAGTGGATCTGTCACTTATTAACAGTTAACAAGTTCAGTGGAGTTCTATAATAAAATTAACAGTTAATTTTTGTTTCTTGTCTTGTGGGTGTTGTAGAGTGGAGGGCCGGAGACTTTTACAAGAGAAGTGGAAAAGAAATGGAAGTAAAAACAAGTAGAGACTATTTCTAAATTCAAACTTCACCTATATAAATAAAAGTATGTGCTTGTCTATGGAGTTGCAAAGATTTCTGATAAAAAAACCCTTCAAACACAAATAAATTTTGTTTTAAATATTTTTTTTTTTGTCTCAAAATACCTCAAAAAAATATTTTGGAAAAATTTATTTTTGGGGTATAAAAGGTGCACAGCACATCTATACACAATACTAGAAAGCGCTCACCTAGGATTACCTCCCTGTGTATTCTTGCTCCCAGCCCTGAACCCTATACGACAATTTTTAATAATTTTCAATGTTATAAATAAAGTAGAGTACCGTTCTGTAAAAGTGGAAATATAACATTTTGCAAAAATATCAATGAAGAATTGAAAAAAAAAACTAATCAACATTTTTATATCAACAAAATAAGAATTTATTCAGATTAAAACAATGAATTATTTACATCACTAGTTTCTTCTCATATCAAGAAAAGTACTCTTAAATAAGTTTATCGAGATAAAATGTCTTAAAGGATCTCTCCACACACACACCTCTGGTTTGATGGATGATGTCATTATCTGTGAATGGTTATCCCCATCCCTCGCTGTTTTAATGGATGACATCATACTTTTGTGACATAATCTACTAGGCATGCTTATTATCCTCTACCTCTGTTTTAATGGGCGACATTACAAAACTATGATGTCATCCAGTCTGCATGGAGACAAGCAATATCCACAGAGGTCCAACACATAAGACATGAAACCGAATATAATGATGATGATAGATATATAGATGTGATAGTTAAATATTATTATTATATGACTCTTATTGTTTACTCCAATGAAATTTAATACCGGCCTATTTGGCATAATGGTTAGAATGTTTGCTAATCCTTGGTCGAGTCATACCAAAGACTCAAAAAAATAGTACTTGATGCCCCTTTGCTAAACACTCAGCATTATAAGGTGACGGATCAAGGGTAAGTGGAGTAATGCTGGGAAAGGAGTGACGTCCTCCCCTACATCTCCATGTGGTAGTCAATGAAAAGGGAGCCTTCAGGTCTCTCTAGACTATGGTCGACCACTTTACTCTTTTTATTGTTAAACATAAACAAAATTAGTATTTTTATTAATATTAACCAGGAGTCTAGAACATAAATAGAGGCCATTAGAGGTGCAGTGCGTCAAAAGCAGGCAATGTCATCGGAGGGGGGAGGGGGGGGGGGTATAGCCTCAATTTTAGTGAGTGTGTGTTGGTGAGGAAGAGGCCCCGCTGGTAAAAGCACATTTTTCCAACGTGAAAATTACTTTGAACCATATGAGTTCCAAATGAATTCTCTTTTCATCAAATGAAAACAAGTTTCCATTTCTTTTGGGTTTTATTGCATCTCAGTCGTCCCCCAACTCCAATAAGTACGCTACCAAAACAAGCCATAATCATGTCACATTTTACAGCAATTAATTATCTATTATTTGTCGTTGTTGAATAAATTTTAATAATTGTATGCATATATTAGAGTGGTAAAGAAGGCAAAAAAATCCTTCTTTCTGATTGGTCAGTTTCTAATCGAAAATAAGTTTAGGGAAATGGTTCTATTAAAATAAAGACATATTTATAGAATTCTGTACTTAGAGCTCAACTGTGTGACCAGTTGGGTAACAAAGTAAATAAAAACTGAAGGAACACCAAAAAAACAGTTTATATGAAAACTGGAATGTTTCACTATGCCAAGATGGGCAAGTCCATTATCTGAGATCCGATTGGCTGCCAGTTCATGAGTGGACAATTCCACATATAAATATTGCTCCATTCACATATTGAATATTGAAGCCTGTTATGCCGGTAAGTGTCAATTTGGTTCTATATTCTCCATACACGAACGTAATAGTCTTTGGGGAAGAATGATTACCTTTTGGTTTGGTTGATTGTGAGGAAGTAACCTGGACAGTGGACAATGCCCCGGCAGATTTTGCTAGCATTGGTTTAGCAGTGCTGAGTGATGTTGGGTGCCTGGGCGATGTTATCACATGTCCTCTAGTTTGTGCCACTGGTGTACAAGGTGTATGGGAATCCCAAGGCGTTGGATTGGGAGATTCAGGCAGAGCACTGGTAATAGAGATTGGAATTACAGGTGTTGCAAGTATTCTGAGGAATCTGTGGTTACGCAAAGTGATTCTGCTTGATTCATCAATCTTTATTTGATACCGACAGTTAGGGAGAGTTTTGACAACACAGCCTGTTGTGTCCCATCGACAATTGTTTGCGCATTGTAGTGATACTCTTTCTTCTTCTCAGAGTGGGCATAGAGTATGAATTGTGCAGTTGTACTGCTCGGTGAGTGTTGTGTTGGGATAAGCTTATCTCACGGTTTCTAGCTGCAACTTTCTTTTTTTCATGTGGTTTATATAATGCAGGTTGGGATGGTATGAAGTCATGAAATCGGCGGTGGAGAAAGTGTTGTGCTGGAGATAGACCAATTCCCTGTGATAGTGGTGTTGCGATATTGTAGGATGGCTTGGGTGACACTGTCATTATTCAACAAGCTCTGAAGACCTGTATTGCCATGAATTATCCTCTTTGCTATTTTTACAGCAAGCTCTGCTCGACCATTAGATTGAGGATATGTCACAGAGGACTGTCTGTGCTTCACACACCACGTCTTGAGGAACTGCTGAAACATTGGAATTAAAAAGTGGGCCACCATCGTTACTTAGTTCTTCTGGGATGCCATATGTGTGGAATAGTTTCCGACAAATAGATATCAGTTTTGAGGTGATAGCATGACCTGGTTTAAGATGATACAAAATAATCCAGCCAGTGAGTGTGTCTGCACAGACAAGGTATGCAATATGTCCGACGTAAAAAAGGTCCATCACTATCTGCTGAAAGGGCCAATCTGGAGCTTGGGTTAATACTAGTGGTTCACGTTTCTTATTTGGAGCAATGCTTGTGCATGAGGCAATTAGTTCTAAAGTTGCGTATGGATGCATTCATACCGGGCCAATATACTGTTTCATTGGCATGGGCTTTCATGCCAACCATGCCCTGGTGGACTGAGTGTAACTAGCATAGTACTTTTCCTCTCAGAGATTTGGGTACCATGATTCTTCCATCCATCAGTGCTAAGCCCCTGTCGATACTAAGTCGATGGCATACCTCTCAGAAGTTTAGGATTTCCGGTTCAGTAAGTGAAGGTTTAGATGAAAAACCTAGTTGTATTGTGTTGATCAGAGTTGTGTAACATGGATGATTTCGGCCTGATGCACATATGTGATAAGCTGACAGGATTATATCGTTGTTCCAATGATCATTCATGGCTTGATGGGTTGCTAACTCCACTATAGAATCAAATTAACACTTACCGGCTCTAATCTCCTATATCCTATAGGCAAATATTGCTTGAATGAAGCAGCATTTATATATAGAATTATTCACTCTCTGACTGGCAGCCAATCAGAATTCATATAATGGACTTGCCCAACTTGGCATAGTCGAGCAGTCCGGCTTCCATATAAACTGGCTTTTTGGTTACTTGAGTCTTTACTTATCTTGCTGCTCAACTGGTCGTACAGTTGAGCCCTAAGTATCAAATTTTACATGGCGCTATGAACAGGATTGTATTGTCTTTAAAATCGTTCATGGCTTGCTACCTCAACCATGGCATCTATTTTATCCGAGAAATGGATGTCTTCAGAGGAAGGGTGTGTGGAAGATAGGGATATAAGGGCACCTATTGTGGAGACTGTTGCGAAAGACGGCATCGGAACCCTGATGCAACTTTCCTGGGCAGTGTTGGATCAAAAAATATTTAAAAAATATTTAAAAAATACCTGAGTTATTTCTCTTTAAGCTTAAAGAGGCGTGGGTTATGCATCTTGGTAAGGTCCCTGTCACCAAATACTCCTATTAAGTTAGGGTAGTCCATAATGAATATACGGCATTTATCTAATGCTGAGGCAATTGCCGCTGCTTCACCTTCAATGGGTGCATATCGGCGCTCTGCATCTGTGCAAAATCTGCTGCCTGCAAATACGATGTGCCAGCCCTCAGGGCAACATACTGGTGCTTTCTCGGTGGGACATATACAGTGATTCTGTAATAGCAGGAAACCCATGCCTTCTTTACTTCAGTCTGGAGCAAGGCCGGTTGTTCTGTTAATATCAAAGGTTGTAACACCATTTTTTTACCAAATTCACAATGATTTGCCTGGATGTGAAAAATACATTTTCGAGATCTTGATTCCAAATGAAGCGTGAATTTTGTTTGACAAGGTCTCGAAAGGAAGACATCATGGGGCTTAGGGAGTGTGCCCATGCTACTTGGTTAACTAATCCAAACCAAGACCTTGCATCAGTTATACTCTTTGGGAGAAGAAAGTTGGTAATTGCATTGAATAAATTTTCGGAAGGGGCTACCCTTGATGATGTTATTTGAAGGCTTCCAAACTGAACCACATCTTGGCAAAATTGATAGGTAGTCAAATATATGGTAGATGGCATCTCCTATACTGTTGTCAAAAAGTAGCGTATCATCAACGACTTTTACTTTGCGATAAAAGTCCTTAATGATATCATCATATTTACGCTTATAGGCATCATTGGAGGCCAAGTATCCCTGAGGCATCCGGAAATACATGAAATGGCCCCACTCTGTGATGAAAGTTGTAAGTGGCTTAGATTCCTCATCTAGAGGGATTGAATGATAATCATCCATTGCATCAAAAACGTTTTTTTTTGTTGGGTGGTACCTGTAATGCCAATTGGAATGGCGAGTTAGTGTGGTGTGTCTCTCGTTTGCACTGCGAGTTTAAATGCTGATAGTCCACCGTTCTTCTCGGTTTTCCATCTTTTTTTGCAGTGACTACCATAGTGCTGCACAAATCGGTAGTGCTACAAACGGGCACTGGGGTAAGAATGCCTCTTTTAACATCATCCCAAAGTGCATGTCGTACTTTCTCCTTGAAATGATAAGGCACAGAAATTGAGTTGTCTGACTTTAGGAACCGTTCCTTCTTTAAGGTGAATATAGGCAACGGTCCCCATTTCCAGTGCTTTCCCTGAATCTCCCAATCCAATGCCTTGAGATTCCCATACACTTTGTACACCAGTGTCGCAAACCAGAGGACATGTGATGACATCACTCAGGCACCTGACATCACCCAGCACTGCTAAACCAATGCGAACAAAATCTGCCCAGCATTGTCCAGATTACTTCCTCACAACCAGACCAAAAGGAACTCATTCTTCCTCAAAAACCATTACGTTCGCATACTAGGAGGGGAGATATAGAATCAAATTGACACTTATCGGCATAACAGGCTTCAATATGAAAATGTTGCTTGAATGGAGCAATATTTATATGGTGAAGAATTAAGAGTGAGTGTTGACTATGGCATTCTGGACAGACTCATAAGCAGAATTGTATAGCTAGATGTTGGCATAACTGTCATTTTAGTGAATACTTCCCAATTCTGAATTGTTGGGGGGTCATTTCAAGATGGAGCTGGGGCAGTTTGGCTGCTGGTGCCTTAACATAAGTTACCTGAGCAGAGAGTTCTTTATCTTGTTTAAGGATTGAGAAGGCTTCTCCCATTCATGTGTTAACTTTTAACTCGCAAATATGACAGCATAGGGTGGAGCTGAGCTAGCAGAGACCCCTGCCTTGACAAGGTAATGTTCCCAATCTTCAGGATCCATATATAGTGGCGCCATATAGAATTTAGTACTTAGAGCTCAACTGTGTGACCCGTTGAGTAACAAAGTAAAACTGAATACTGAAGCCTGTTATGCCGGTAAGTGTCAATTTGAATCTATAATATTTTCTACAGGAAAATATGTTTCACATTCAAAATACAGTAATACAAAACACATGAACTGAATTCAGTAAAACAAAAGAAAAACAGAAAAAAAGATGTAATGGATTCAGTTTATTCACTTTAATTGACCCTGTCACACATCAAGGTCTGTACGAACATCATAATTTTTGTGGCACTGAATGATGAGGCACTGTGACCTGTGTGATATTTTATGAAGATGTGCTTTTTTAGTGATTTTTTTTTCTGTTTTTACTGTTTTTTACTTTTCGGTAAAGATAAGACTTTCAGATCACCCTGCAAATAAAAATTGCATACCTATTTCCATTTTACCTCATATGATTCTTATACTCTCAGAAATAACCAATGTTGTCCAGGAATGAATTAAGAACTCTGTTCTGCATCCAACACTGAACACCATGTTATGGTATTGTTGTTATCAAAATGTATCCCTCACTGAGAGAAATTGCCTCAACCCCACCTCTATAAAATTCTGGTGGATTCTAACAAAATTTAATTAAAATGATAGATAAGAAATCAAATTGCATTCTGGTAGATTTTTACGAAATTATTTTTTTAATAGGATTTTTTAAAGCTATTGCATTTTTTATTTCAATAAATGTTCGATTAATGGTACATCAAAAAATATTCAATGTGTAAATTTCAAAGTTACGCAGACGTGCAAAAAACATAAAATTGTTTCACATTTTTATAAATATAGAGATAAATAAAACGAGATTGAGATATTATCGCAAAGTATATTTCTACCCTATCGAAAGGTAGCTGGTGAAAAATATGTGATGTGGGGGTGGTAGAGTATTCTTCCCTGGAGAGGAACTAGAATAGATTCCACTAACCTTAAAATTGTTTCACATTTTTATAAATATAGAGATAAATAAAACGAGATTGAGATATTATCGCAAAGTATATTTCTACCCTATCGAAAGGTAGCTGGTGAAAAATATGTGATGTGGGGGTGGTAGAGTATTCTTCCCTGGAGAGGAACTAGAATAGATTCCACTAACCTTAAAATTGTTTCACATTTTTATAAATATAGAGATAAATAAAACGAGATTGAGATATTATCGCAAAGTATATTTCTACCCTATCGAAAGGTAGCTGGTGAAAAATATGTGATGTGGGGGTGGTAGAGTATTCTTCCCTGGAGAGGAACTAGAATAGATTCCACTAACCTTAAAATTGTTTCACATTTTTATAAATATAGAGATAAATAAAACGAGATTGAGATATTATCGCAAAGTATATTTCTACCCTATCGAAAGGTAGCTGGTGAAAAATATGTGATGTGGGGGTGGTAGAGTATTCTTCCCTGGAGAGGAACTAGAATAGATTCCACTAACCTTAAAATTGTTTCACATTTTTATAAATATGGAGATAAATAAAACGAGATTGAGATATTATCGCAAAGTATATTTCTACCCTATCGAAAGGTAGCTGGTGAAAAATATGTGATGTGGGGGTGGTAGAGTATTCTTCCCTGGAGAGGAACTAGAATAGATTCCACTAACCTTAAAATTGTTTCACATTTTTATAAATATAGAGATAAATAAAACGAGATTGAGATATTATCGCAAAGTATATTTCTACCCTATCGAAAGGTAGCTGGTGAAAAATATGTGATGTGGGGGTGGTAGAGTATTCTTCCCTGGAGAGGAACTAGAATAGATTCCACTAACCTTAAAATTGTTTCACATTTTTATAAATATAGAGATAAATAAAACGAGATTGAGATATTATCGCAAAGTATATTTCTACCCTATCGACAGGTAGCTGGTGAAAAATATGTGATGTGGGGGTGGTAGAGTATTCTTCCCTGGAGAGGAACTAGAATAGATTCCACTAACCTTAAAATTGTTTCACATTTTTATAAATATAGAGATAAATAAAACGAGATTGAGATATTATCGCAAAGTATATTTCTACCCTATCGAAAGGTAGCTGGTGAAAAATATGTGATGTGGGGGTGGTAGAGTATTCTTCCCTGGAGAGGAACTAGAATAGATTCCACTAACCTTAAAATTGTTTCACATTTTTATAAATATAGAGATAAATAAAACGAGATTGAGATATTATCGCAAAGTATATTTCTACCCTATCGACAGGTAGCTGGTGAAAAATATGTGATGTGGGGGTGGTAGAGTATTCTTCCCTGGAGAGGAACTAGAATAGATTCCACTAACCTTAAAATTGTTTCACATTTTTATAAATATAGAGATAAATAAAACGAGATTGAGATATTATCGCAAAGTATATTTCTACCCTATCGAAAGGTAGCTGGTGAAAAATATGTGATGTGGGGGTGGTAGAGTATTCTTCCCTGGAGAGGAACTAGAATAGATTCCACTAACCTTAAAATTGTTTCACATTTTTATAAATATAGAGATAAATAAAACGAGATTGAGATATTATCGCAAAGTATATTTCTACCCTATCGAAAGGTAGCTGGTGAAAAATATGTGATGTGGGGGTGGTAGAGTATTCTTCCCTGGAGAGGAACTAGAATAGATTCCACTAACCTTAAAATTGTTTCACATTTTTATAAATATAGAGATAAATAAAACGAGATTGAGATATTATCGCAAAGTATATTTCTACCCTATCGAAAGGTAGCTGGTGAAAAATATGTGATGTGGGGGTGGTAGAGTATTCTTCCCTGGAGAGGAACTAGAATAGATTCCACTAACCTTAAAATTGTTTTACATTTTTATAAATATAGAGATAAATAAAACGAGATTGAGATATTATCGCAAAGTATATTTCTACCCTATCGAAAGGTAGCTGGTGAAAAATATGTGATGTGGGGGTGGTAGAGTATTCTTCCCTGGAGAGGAACTAGAATAGATTCCACTAACCTTAAAATTGTTTCACATTTTTATAAATATAGAGATAAATAAAACGAAATTGAGATATTATCGCAAAGTATATTTCTACCCTATCGACAGGTAGCTGGTGAAAAATATGTGATGTGGGGGTGGTAGAGTATTCTCCCCTGGAGAGGAACTAGAATAGATTCCACTAACCTTAAAATTGTTTCACATTTTTATAAATATAGAGATAAATAAAACGAGATTGAGATATTATCGCAAAGTATATTTCTACCCTATCGAAAGGTAGCTGGTGAAAAATATGTGATGTGGGGGTGGTAGAGTATTCTTCCCTGGAGAGGAACTAGAATAGATTCCACTAACCTTAAAATTGTTTCACATTTTTATAAATATAGAGATAAATAAAACGAGATTGAGATATTATCGCAAAGTATATTTCTACCCTATCGAAAGGTAGCTGGTGAAAAATATGTGATGTGGGGGTGGTAGAGTATTCTTCCCTGGAGAGGAACTAGAATAGATTCCACTAACCTTAAAATTGTTTCACATTTTTATAAATATAGAGATAAATAAAACGAGATTGAGATATTATCGCAAAGTATATTTCTACCCTATCGACAGGTAGCTGGTGAAAAATATGTGATGTGGGGGTAGTAGAGTATTCTTCCCTGGAGAGGAACTAGAATAGATTCCACTAACCTTAAAATTGTTTCACATTTTTATAAATATAGAGATAAATAAAACGAGATTGAGATATTATCGCAAAGTATATTTCTACCCTATCGAAAGGTAGCTGGTGAAAAATATGTGATGTGGGGGTGGTAGAGTATTCTTCCCTGGAGAGGAACTAGAATAGATTCCACTAACCTTAAAATTGTTTCACATTTTTATAAATATAGAGATAAATAAAACGAGATTGAGATATTATCGCAAAGTATATTTCTACCCTATCGAAAGGTAGCTGGTGAAAAATATGTGATGTGGGGGTGGTAGAGTATTCTTCCCTGGAGAGGAACTAGAATAGATTCCACTAACCTTAAAATTGTTTCACATTTTTATAAATATAGAGATAAATAAAACGAGATTGAGATATTATCGCAAAGTATATTTCTACCCTATCGAAAGGTAGCTGGTGAAAAATATGTGATGTGGGGGTGGTAGAGTATTCTTCCCTGGAGAGGAACTAGAATAGATTCCACTAACCTTAAAATTGTTTCACATTTTTATAAATATAGAGATAAATAAAACGAGATTGAGATATTATCGCAAAGTATATTTCTACCCTATCGACAGGTAGCTGGTGAAAAATATGTGATGTGGGGGTGGTAGAGTATTCTTCCCTGGAGAGGAACTAGAATAGATTCCACTAACCTTAAAATTGTTTCACATTTTTATAAATATAGAGATAAATAAAACGAGATTGAGATATTATCGCAAAGTATATTTCTACCCTATCGACAGGTAGCTGGTGAAAAATATGTGATGTGGGGGTAGTAGAGTATTCTTCCCTGGAGAGGAACTAGAATAGATTCCACTAACCTTAAAATTGTTTCACATTTTTATAAATATAGAGATAAATAAAACGAGATTGAGATATTATCGCAAAGTATATTTCTACCCTATCGAAAGGTAGCTGGTGAAAAATATGTGATGTGGGGGTGGTAGAGTATTCTTCCCTGGAGAGGAACTAGAATAGATTCCACTAACCTTAAAATTGTTTCACATTTTTATAAATATAGAGATAAATAAAACGAGATTGAGATATTATCGCAAAGTATATTTCTACCCTATCGACAGGTAGCTGGTGAAAAATATGTGATGTGGGGGTGGTAGAGTATTCTTCCCTGGAGAGGAACTAGAATAGATTCCACTAACCTTAAAATTGTTTCACATTTTTATAAATATAGAGATAAATAAAACGAGATTGAGATATTATCGCAAAGTATATTTCTACCCTATCGACAGGTAGCTGGTGAAAAATATGTGATGTGGGGGTAGTAGAGTATTCTTCCCTGGAGAGGAACTAGAATAGATTCCACTAACCTTAAAATTGTTTCACATTTTTATAAATATAGAGATAAATAAAACGAGATTGAGATATTATCGCAAAGTATATTTCTACCCTATCGAAAGGTAGCTGGTGAAAAATATGTGATGTGGGGGTGGTAGAGTATTCTTCCCTGGAGAGGAACTAGAATAGATTCCACTAACCTTAAAATTGTTTCACATTTTTATAAATATAGAGATAAATAAAACGAGATTGAGATATTATCGCAAAGTATATTTCTACCCTATCGAAAGGTAGCTGGTGAAAAATATGTGATGTGGGGGTGGTAGAGTATTCTTCCCTGGAGAGGAACTAGAATAGATTCCACTAACCTTAAAATTGTTTCACATTTTTATAAATATAGAGATAAATAAAACGAGATTGAGATATTATCGCAAAGTATATTTCTACCCTATCGAAAGGTAGCTGGTGAAAAATATGTGATGTGGGGGTGGTAGAGTATTCTTCCCTGGAGAGGAACTAGAATAGATTCCACTAACCTTAAAATTGTTTCACATTTTTATAAATATAGAGATAAATAAAACGAGATTGAGATATTATCGCAAAGTATATTTCTACCCTATCGACAGGTAGCTGGTGAAAAATATGTGATGTGGGGGTGGTAGAGTATTCTTCCCTGGAGAGGAACTAGAATAGATTCCACTAACCTTAAAATTGTTTCACATTTTTATAAATATAGAGATAAATAAAACGAGATTGAGATATTATCGCAAAGTATATTTCTACCCTATCGAAAGGTAGCTGGTGAAAAATATGTGATGTGGGGGTGGTAGAGTATTCTTCCCTGGAGAGGAACTAGAATAGATTCCACTAACCTTAAAATTGTTTCACATTTTTATAAATATAGAGATAAATAAAACGAGATTGAGATATTATCGCAAAGTATATTTCTACCCTATCGAAAGGTAGCTGGTGAAAAATATGTGATGTGGGGGTGGTAGAGTATTCTTCCCTGGAGAGGAACTAGAATAGATTCCACTAACCTTAAAATTGTTTCACATTTTTATAAATATAGAGATAAATAAAACGAGATTGAGATATTATCGCAAAGTATATTTCTACCCTATCGAAAGGTAGCTGGTGAAAAATATGTGATGTGGGGGTGGTAGAGTATTCTTCCCTGGAGAGGAACTAGAATAGATTCCACTAACCTTAAAATTGTTTCACATTTTTATAAATATAGAGATAAATAAAACGAGATTGAGATATTATCGCAAAGTATATTTCTACCCTATCGACAGGTAGCTGGTGAAAAATATGTGATGTGGGGGTGGTAGAGTATTCTTCCCTGGAGAGGAACTAGAATAGATTCCACTAACCTTAAAATTGTTTGAACAAGGTGATCATTTTATGTTAAAATTATATAGTAAAAGTGAACCCCCGGTTTTAAGTCTAATTAATGTTCATCATATTCCAGAGAGCTTCAACACATGCTTGAGAACCAAATTCTACCACTCATCACGGTCTTTGGCTAATCTTTTAGCTATCAGGAGTGACCCACCAATCTCAAACTTTATCTGGTTGACTCATCCATTTGGTGGTCATCCTCTTGATTTTTCTTCAATGAACTCTTTATATGGTTTATATGGTTACATAGCTGGAGTCGGATAGCCAGGAAACATGTCCAAACGACATTATTCTCTTTTGTTCAAGTAACATTTTTAATGTTAAGCTTCTTTCTGATATCGGCATTTCTTTGTCTATTTTGCAGAGTTACTCTGAACATTGTTTTTAAAGATTGAATTTCAAAGACATCGATCCTCCTCTCATACTCTGCCAGTATAGTCCATGTTTCACTTGCATTGTAAAGTTTTAACTTAAGAGACGTTAATGTTTTTCCTGTCCCATACTTATTATTTTAGTCATCCAAATGCCGAAGTTACCATTCCTATTTTTCTGTTAATGTCAGAGGAGGATCCTGAAACACTTTGCCAAGAAACACAACATCTTTTGTTGGTTATTGAGAATATTATTGCCAGAGGAAAAAATCATTTTGCATTTTCCTGGGTTTGATTTTACCCCCCCCCTCTCTCTCTCTCTTGCAAAAGGCTTCAAGCTCAGAAGTAAAGTTTCAATTTATCATAGACAGCAGCAATGAGGGTGGTGTCATCAGAATAACATGTATTAGTAGAGAGAGCTCATTGAAGAGGACGGGAAATAAGAGACAATCTTGGTGCATGCCCTGTCGGCAGGGCCGCGGATTCGCCGACTGCAACCCCATGCAGAGGGGTAAAACCTCCCGAAAACGGGGCCACCTGTTGGTCGTGGCGACCCGTGATGTCTTGGGACGGGATCCTGGTGGCTGAGCGGTCCGTGGCCTGGTTGCATAAATGGTCATGTGACTTGCAACACTCTACTTCGGCCCTTACTTCGGCTAGATGGGAGGTCAGAGAGGCCCGATCCGATCAATCGGCTGGTCACGTCATGCCCTAATAACTAAAAGTTCATCCCCGACCGTATTATTCAATTTGATTCTTCTCAAAATCAAAACCTTATTTCTCTTATTGTTCCTCCCAAATAGATACTAGAAGGCGGTGGCTGAGGGTCAATCGTGTTGAGAACAAAGAAGATTACCACTGCAGAGTTCTATACTTTCAGTTGATGGGTACTGAAAAAGAAATAGCAGGGGCTAATTTATTCTCACTCAGTATGAGTATAATGGTTAAAGTATCCCCGTCTCGATCAGGGCGTTCGGATTATCCCCCCTGGTAAATTTCCAACTTTAGTTGGACTCTGTGGTGGAGCTCAGGGCCATTGAAGATCAAACAAAACCAAATGGCAAACACAAATAAAAAACCCTAACGACATCTATCCGAGTCGGATTCGTCTGACAATGAAATTAACGATTTCCCAAAATTCATCATAATAGAATCTCTGGAGGATACACCACTAGCTAAACTGTCACCTTTTCTGATTGAAAAGGTGATAAGCAGTAAGATAACCCCAAAGACCGTTAAAAAAATACAAAACGGTAACCTTCTGGTGGAGGTTACCAACTGTAAGCAAGCCAAAATTATCCTAAAAATAACAAATTTTCATAATGTTAAATTTAAGGCATATGCCCATGAAAGACTTAATACGTCAAGAGGAGTTATCCGAAGCCAGGAACTTGGTCTGGCGATGGAGGAAGAGATTGGGATGGCACTGCGTCAGCAGGGAGTCACCAATCACAGAAGAATAACAATAAAAAAGGGTGGAGAGTCGATCATGACCAACACATATATATTGACATTTAATTCGGCAACAATACCAAAAGAGGTGAAGATTGGCTACACTGCCGAAAGAGTGGAGCCCTACATTCCAAACCCCTTGCAGTGTTTCAAATGCCAGAAGTTTGGCCACCATAAGGACGTATGTAGGAGTCAGCAGGTATGTGCTAAATGTGGCGAGAGGGACCCGTCCCACATCGAGGACGAGTGCCAAAAGGAAAAAAGATGCGTAAACAGTCATGGGATCACCCCGCATTTTCAAGATTATGTGACCACTTTAAAAAGGAGAAAGAGATCATGACAGTAAAACATACAAGAAATATAGCATTCTCTGAGGCTAGGAAGATTGTGGAGGCTTATATGAAGCCCCAATCCTATTCCACTATAGTAGGAACATTTGCGGAAAAAACAAAAATCAGAACCCCCTCAGTTGAGAAAGAGCCTAAGTATATACAACTAGTTCAGCAGTTGCTGAAACTTAGACTGAACGAGTGGCCTGCATTTCAGAAATGCTTACAGGATGCTTGGGGTGTAGCTCAGTAAGGAGGTGAAGGAGACACCAAAGCAGCCAGAGACAAAGGTGACAAGTGAGCAGATGGTAGTGAGTGCAGATACAAGTCAGAAAAAACAACGGTCACCAGTGCACCCACCGAGCCTGGTCACAGATGCCTCGGGAGCAAAACCCAAAGAAACCAAAAAAGAACTGCTCAAAAAGAAACAACCTATCTCTGTTGAATTGAAAAAAAAATAATAAAGGATTCAGAGAAAATGGATATAGAAATGACAAATACCCCATAGTCTGATTAGATAAACCATGTTAGATAAAATCATCCAGTGGAATGTAAGGAGTTAGAGCAAATTATAAAGAATTGGTTCTCCTTATGAGAATGTGCCCAGCAGTTGCTTGCCTACAGGAAACATTCCTCAGGCAAGATAGCGAGTTAAAATTAAAAACTACACTATATACAACTATATAAAGGAAGAAGCTGATAGAGCTCTGGTGGAACAGCTGTAGCTGTGAAAAATACAATTCCGCAAAGTCAAATACTGCTTGACACTGACATACAGGCGGTTACTGTATCAGTGACGTTACATAGAACCATCACAATCTGCTCCATTAATCTGCCACCAGGTGAGAACATAGTTGAATCCAAGCTGAATGACTTAATAAAACAGCTACCCAAACCAATTATACTGCTGGGTGATTTTAATAGCCATAATGAAATGTGGGGCAGTAAAAACACAAATAAAAAAGGACAGATTGTTGGAAAAATTATGGATCAAAATAACCTTTGCCTCTACAACAATAAAGCCAACACATACCTACACCCAGCAACGGGAACATATTCAGCACTGGATTTGACTGTGTGATCCAACAATATTCATGGATTACACATGATGAGACATGTGGTAACGACCATTGTTCAGTTATTCTGGAAAGTACAGGTCCTCAACTTGAAGAAAGAGTACCACGATGGAATCTACAGAAAGCAGACTGGGAGAGATTCCAAGAAGAATGTAAAAGAAAATTAACAGCTGATATCAATCTCAATGAAAAAGATCATGCCACCTACTTTACAGAGACACTGGTAGAAATAGCCGAGGAGTGTGTACCAAAGTCACCTGAAAATCAAAGCAAACACAAACCCTGGTTTAATCAAGAATGTCAGAAGGCTGTCCAAGCACGCCGTTCTGCCCTGAGAAGGTTCAAGTCTAACCCCACCCGGGAGAATTTAGACTCGTTTAAAATAAAAAGAGCCAGAGCTCGGTGGACGATTAAAGAGTCCAAAAGAAATTCATGGAAACAATATATATCTAAGATAAATTCCAACACGAAATCTAAAACGATATGGACCATGATGAGAAAGATAGCTGGGAAGAATAGCAGTATGCCAATTAAACATCTGATCACAAATAATATAAAGATCACAGGCAAGAAAGAGATGTCTAATGTCTTGGCAAACAACTTTGCAGAAATTTCTGGCTCTAAGGGTCAGACTGAAAAATTTAAAAGAATAAAAAAAACTGAAGAAAAGAAAAAACTAAATTTCAGTTCCAAAAATAATGAAAACTATAATCGACCTTTCGTGGGATCGGAGCTCAGTGAGTCACTTGCTAAAACCCACAATACAGTGGTCGGTCCAGATGATATATTTGATCAGATTGGAAACTTTCATTAGAGAAGCATTCATCAAAAAGGAACACCTGATTGCTATCTTTTTTGATATCGAGAAGGCGTACAACACCACCTAGAAGTACGGTATGATGAAAGACCTTTGAGAACTCGGATTAAGGGGCAGAATGCCACTTTTCATACAAAATTTCCTAGAAAACCGAAATTTCAGAGTGAGAGTCGGAACTACACTCTCTGACATAAAAGAGCAGGAGAATGGGGTACCCCAGGGAAGTATCCTATCAGTGACACTCTTTAATGTCAAGATAAATAATATCGTTAAAAACCTTGACACTGCAGTCAAAGGATCACTGTATGTGGATGACTTTTTGATTTGCTGCTGAGCAAAACATATGCATCTGGTAGAACATAAGTTGCAACTCACTTTAAATAAAATCAGCAAATGGACTGAAGAAAACGGTTTCAGATTCTCTGAATCGAAGACAAGGTGTGTCCATTTTTGCAATTTACACAAAATGCATAATGACCCATGCCTTAAACTGGATGGCAAGGAGATACAAATGGCAGATGAATATAAGTTCCATGGAGTTATTTTTGATAAAAAACTGTCTTTTATCCCTCATATAAGGTATCTCCGACAAAAATTCAACAAGGCCATAATTCTACTGAGAGTGATAGCTCACACTGACTGGGGAGCGGACAAGAAATCCTTACTCAAGCTGTACCGAACAATTGTGAGATCAAAACTTGATTATGGAAGTTTCATTTACGGTGCAGCAATTGGAAACTATCCATCACCAGGGACTAAGACTCGCATTGGGGGCATTTCGCACGTCTCCAGTGGAAAGTTTGTATGTTGAAGCGAATGAAGGTCCTTTACATCTAAGGCGAGAACAATTGGCACTTCAATATGTGACAAAATTATCATCATGTCCATTAAATCCTGCCTACGACTGTACATTTAATCCTCAATATAAGACTCTATTTGAGAGAAAAATCAGTGCCATCAGACTTTTTAGCTACCGCATCGAGGAACTAAGAAATAAACTGGAATTGGACTCAAGTCTCATCCACCAATCGATAATTTCCAAAATTCCACCATGGGAATTAGAACAACCAACTTATATCATTGATTTAGCAACAGCTTCAAAGAGCAAAACCACCCCAATTGTATTTCAGGATGAATTTGAACGCATAAAACACCATCATTCCAACTATAAATACATCTATACAGATGGATCCAAAGAATCGGATAGGGTTGGGTGTGCGGCTGTCTTAAATAAGACTAAAATGCAATATAGGATACCTGACAGGGCGTCAATTTTCAGTGCAGAAGCTGCAGCCATATACTTGGCTTTAAAGATAATAGAAGGTAGTAGCACTGATAGATTTATCATCTTCTCTGACTCCCTATCAGTGCTCACAGCACTGAAGAACAAAAATCTGGAAATCTTAAATAAGATCACCACTATTTATAACCAAAAAAAATGTAAAATCAAGTTATGCTGGATACCGAGTCATGTCGGCATTCGTAGCAATGAAAGAGCGGATAAAGCCGCAAAAAAATCATTAAAAATTATACCAACCAATACTAGGATCCCATACACTGATCTTCGACCTTCTATTAACAGGATAATCAAAGAAAAATGACAAGAATATTGCGATGAGTGCCAAAATAATAAGTTATACAAAATTTGCCCAACTATAGATGAGTGGCCCCTCGACTATAGAAAAGCAAGAAGAGAAGAAGTTATAATAACCAGACTGTATAGGACACACGTATATTACTCACAAGCACTTATTGGAAGGAGAGGAGTCTCCAATGTGCATAGCATGTCAACAATCTTATACAGTCAAACATATATTAATAGACTGTCAAGATCTGCAACAAACTTGAAGCAAATATTACGACTCCAAAAATTTAAAAGATTTATTTAAAAATACATATGTGACGAAAATCTTAGATTTCATCAAGGAAGTTGGACTGTTCCAAAAAATTTAATCAAAAATTCTTCATTTCACTTTTCATTGTCTTTCAAGACAATATGAAATAATTAGAATTGCATTTGACAACTTTATTCGGCATTACATAACCCATAGTTGGTTGCTATGCCGTAAAACAAACCAAACCAATCTTGGCGCACTCTTATAGTTACTTCAAACCACTTTATGATATGTCCGTTAATTGGTATTTTGCAAGCTCACTTTCCAGTCCTAATAGTTAAACGGGTCAACTGTCTCAAAATTCCACTCTGTACAGTCTTGTCAAATCACTTGTTAGCAAGTTTTACTTGCTCTGCCAACCTTTTGCGATTCAAAACATCCATGCTTCTGCAACGGTTTATCCAGGAGGATGAATGCTTCACATGGCCGTACCAGCATAACCGATTCGTCCTTAGGATAACCTCTATGGTGAGCAAATGTAGTGCTTTCCAGCAAATTCTCCGATCTCAATTGTTGGGTTTGGTCAGATTTCACATCGCAGATAGATCTAATCATGGATCTGTCATTCACTCCAGTTGGCGAGAGAGAACTGCGTGAGGGTCTAGAATTTGTTGCCATATAACATGGCACTCCTGCTATACAACTTACCCTGGATGTAGAGAGGGACATGTTGCGATCTTATCAGAGGCAACATGTCACCTTCACCCTTATGGTTTACTGAGTTCACATCCACCACCTGTGCTCAACATATCTTCTAGGTAACAGAAAGAGTCTACTAGATCCAGGGTGTTGTCATCTAGTATTATCGTGCACTAGTTTTATAGTAACACTAGTATTATAGTCACATCCACCACCTGTGCTCAACATATCTTCTAGGTAACAGAAAGAGTCTACTAGATCCAGGGTGTTGTCATCTAGTATTATCGTGCACTAGTATTATAGTAACACTAGTATTATAGTCACATCCACCACCTGTGCTCAACATATCTTCTAGGTAACAGAAAGAGTCTACTAGATCCAGGGTGTTGTCATCTAGTATTATCGTGCACTAGTATTATAGTAACACTAGTATTATAGTAACACTAGTATTATATTCACATCCACCACCTGTGCTCAACATATCTTCTAGGTAACAGAAAGAGTCTACTACATCCAGGGTGTTGTCATCTAGTATTATCGTGCACTAGTTTTATAGTAACACTAGTATTATAGTCACATCCACCACCTGTGCTCAACATATCTTCTAGGTAACAGAAAGAGTCTACTAGATCCAGGGTGTTGTCATCTAGTATTATCGTGCACTAGTTTTATAGTAACACTAGTATTATATTCACATCCACCACCTGTGCTCAACATATCTTCTAGGTAACAGAAAGAGTCTACTAGATCCAGGGTGTTGTCATCTAGTATTATCGTGCACTAGTATTATAGTAACACTAGTATTATAGTAACACTAGTATTATATTCACATCCACCACCTGTGCTCAACATATCTTCTAGGTAACAGAAAGAGTCTACTACATCCAGGGTGTTGTCATCTAGTATTATCGTGCACTAGTTTTATAGTAACACTAGTATTATAGTCACATCCACCACCTGTGCTCAACATATCTTCTAGGTAACAGAAAGAGTCTACTACATCCAGGGTGTTGTCATCTAGTATTATCGTGCACTAGTATTATAGTAACACTAGTATTATATTCACATCCACCACCTGTGCTCAACATATCTTCTAGGTAACAGAAAGAGTCTACTACATCCAGGGTGTTGTCATCTAGTATTATCGTGCACTAGTTTTATAGTAACACTAGTATTATAGTCACATCCACCACCTGTGCTCAACATATCTTCTAGGTAACAGAAAGAGTCTACTACATCCAGGGTGTTGTCATCTAGTATTATCGTGCACTAGTATTATAGTAACACTAGTATTATAGTAACACTAGTATTATATTCACATCCACCACCTGTGCTCAACATATCTTCTAGGTAACAGAAAGAGTCTACTACATCCAGGGTGTTGTCATCTAGTATTATCGTGCACTAGTATTATAGTAACACTAGTATTATAGTAACACTAGTATTATATTCACATCCACCACCTGTGCTCAACATATCTTCTAGGTAACAGAAAGAGTCTACTACATCCAGGGTGTTGTCATCTAGTATTATCGTGCACTATTATTATAGTAACACTAGTATTATAGTAACACTAGTATTATATTCACATCAACCACCTGTGCTCAACATATCTTCTAGGTAACAGAAAGAGTCTACTACATCCAGGGTGTTGTCATCTAGTATTATCTCTTTGTGGGAACAACAGTGTGCTTGTCTCAGGCATCTCCTACACTTAGTTGGGGTTCAGGGCTAACTTACTCTTCAGGTCATTACATCTTTTGTGAACCCACAATAGGCACAAGTTAAAGGTAGAGGTATAATGGTGTGTATAGTAGTAGATTGCTGATTGACGGTCGGTCGAGGGTTTTTACATTGAGAGGGTACCAGTGTAGCAAGTTCGTCGGAGCACAGTCCACTAAAGTACTTGTAAGACAAACACAGTGATTCAACATTGCGGCGATGGGACAGGGGCTGGAACTTGGTAGCATTTTTTCAAATCGGTCAACATGAGAAAGTCTTCAAATAAAGACGAAACGTTGATGAATATAAATAATTTTGTTTTTTTCTTTTTCCATTTTCCATATATAAGTACACACCCACACACACACACACACACATATATATATATTGCTCACTGTATTTAGACATAAATAGAACTTAATTTCTCCTGTATCACGTGATAATTTCTGATGGCCGTGGGGATAGTGCGAAAGCGTGCAGAGTCTTGGTTAATTCTGTGAACCGGATTCGCGCCCTGTGATCGTCTGAAGTTGTCGCTTCCTACACTGATAAGAGCATAAGCTTGAAACGCCGGTGTATGTAGGTATAAATAATTTAATATTTATTTGTAAATATTATTGTGTGTGTGTATATATATATATATATATATATATATATATATATATATATGGGGTAAGGTACACGATAATTCATGAAAATGAAATGTCGTGGTGGACAAAATGTGTGAAAAATGACAAACGGAAAACAAGTTAAAGTGCAGGAGAAAAACAAAAACAAGGTATTTGACCGGTTTCGTTCATGTTGGCGAACGTCTTCAGAAATAAAGATTTGGAAATAATTTTATTTTGAAGGCACATACATGGGATGAGGGAAGGATGATCTGTGGACCATATGAGAAGACATTAAGTGATGTTGGAATATGACAAGTGGGTGACACATTCGTCTTTATTTCTTATTCTTCTGTTTATATTTTTATTTATTTTCTTTTTCTTTTTTACTTTCACTCATATATATATGAAATCGATGGCCCAACTATGTTCTATATATGTAAAGGAGATTGCACTCAATTACTCATCTAATTTTCTTTTGTGGCCCATTTCTCTGTTGTTTTTAGTTTGTGCTGATCATATTTATTTAACTGCATTTGATCTGTTGTATTCTGTTACCTGAAATAAGGTCCAACATTTGCATGATGCTGACCGTGACCTACATGTTGACCATCAAAGGAGCCCTTGTCGATCATGATACTCAGACCTTTCTACTTAGCCCCACGGCTTTTATATTTCTTTGGTGTCATTGTCTCATGGTTTTGTTGGTGTATGTGGCAACACCAGGCCCAAGCTTATTTTATCTGTGATCCTGTCACAGGGATAGTGTTTATCTATTCCATATGTAGTGCACTATCATACACATTTTTAATGTACAAATGAGTCACCACGTACCAAGGCCAAAATCCGCTCGAGGATAAGGGTTTGTCAATTGGATGAAACCACCATGAGATGATTAGAAATGATGGGTGAAAAGGACAGACTGTACGTGTTAGATGTTTACAATAAAGAATGCTGATCAGTATTTCTTTTACTAATCTATAATTCAGAATCCCAGCCTTTACGAACCTGTTAACGTATAATCGCATGGAAAAAATAGAATCTCATCTTTTATTTTTCCCAGTGGGGTTTTTAAAAGGTAAACTTTTACCGAAATTTCTTCAAATATTTTCTTTTTTTTACCGCGAAAACTGAAAAGATTCCACTTTTTTTTTTTCATAAAAAATATATATTTTTAAAATTATTGCTTTATCCTTCGTTTTTCGAGATAATTTAAAATAAATAGTTAAAATTAATTGAATACGCAATTCCAGTTGGTACGCGAAAGTTTCAGATAAGAGAGGGAAAAGGTTTATTGGTAAAATTTTAGCCTTTGCCCCCACACTGTCAATGAAAAAATAAAAATGCAATTCTACTTTTTTTTTCTTTTTCGTGCAATTACATGTAATCACCCTGGAAACTTAATGTATATAATATATATATATATATATATATATTAGAATGAGAGTTCAATTCACTATATAAATTTAACATAAAATGATCACGCATTTTTTGAGCAAGGACAGAACGAGTAACCATTTGTTTGTTATTTCCAGGCCACCATTAAAAAAAGCAAAGAACTATAGTTTAGGGATTTTGCTCTGTTTTCCCTATTGCCACCCCGGTTAGTGTTGGTAGGCCTATTAATGATTAATTACCTTCAACACTAACTCGAAGTCCAGGGTGGCAATGCGAAAAAAGTGTGGTGATAATACAAGAAATACCTGGAATTAAAACAAAACTTTAGCGCAGGGGTCATTTTTCTCTATAAATATAACGACCAGAAAGTGTTATTGATCACCCAGTTCGGCAAATGAGGAGTTCGAATGAATAAACAGAATGCGATAAAGAATTGTATATCGGCGATAAAAATGGTTTTATGTTGTGTTTTTAAAAAAAATATTATTAAATGAGGAACCATTTCGAATTAAAATCTATTTAGAATTACGCATGTAACCTGAAGAAAAATTTACCTCCAGCCCAGGCCGCCCAGCCCCCGGCGCCAGCATTTTGGCTCACGTGACTCAATCGTAGTCACTTATGAACAGAATAGTCTTCCGTATTAACAATTAGCATGTATCCCACCCCCAATACATTTTTTTTTGTTTATTAATTATTTACCTTACGAAATAGAATGAAGATTGATGGATTTTTGTCAACCGCCGCCCACCGCGGTGGGCAAAAATCCATCAATCTTCATTCTATTTCGTAAGGTAAATAATTAATATACAAAAAAAATTATTGGGGGTGGGATACATGCTAATTGTTAATACGGAAGACTATTCTGTTCATAAGTGACTACGATTGAGTCACGTGAGCCAAAATGCTGGCGCCGGGGGCTGGGCGGCCTGGGCTGGGGGTAAAAATGCCACCCGAATAATCGAGATTTTAACAAAAAGGAACCGGAAGTAGTGCATTTAGCTCATAGCGCCATGTTGTTTTTGTATCTCTCAAGACGAAAAAAGTACTAAATTGATTTTAACTCCAAAATATATATTATCACCTATACACTAATTTTATTCGATTTTTTGAAGATACTGTCGAACTCCTCATTAACAACCAGTTCGGTCAAATAGTGTAGGACATAACGACTAACTATTTTATTTTTGTATTTCCAAATTGCGATCAGTTGGAAAATACAAAAAATGGTTACACGTTCTGACCTCATTTTATTTTAAATTTATAGAGTAAAGTGGATTCATTCTAAGATAGGATTTTTATTTTTGCGGGATGTTGACATGTAATCGCACGAAAATAAATAGAATATCACTAACGGTGACAGCGTGGGGGCTAAGGGTACAATTTCACCTATTAAAAATGTTCTCTCTTGTTGACAATGTTTTGTTTGTTTGTATTTATTTATTTCGTGCTTGGATAACGGATATTACTAAAGTCTTGCGCCCAAAAGTTGGAAATGGGTCTTGCCTACAGGTTTGCGTTCAGAGATCAGACCTCAGAAACCACGTCGAAACCAAAATATAACAATAATGAAAATTAAAAAAACATCTAATACTTTATGATTGACAAAAAACAAAAGAAGAAAAAATGCAAAAATTTACAAAAAATAAATAAATGCAGACTCTCCTCTCTTTTGAGCCATTGCGAACAATTCTTTTTCCCTCCAACGTAACAGAACGACTCATTTCTTCTTGGTAATAAAATAACTAAAATACTTGTTACTTATTCACACAAAAATAACATTAATGCTTTTGACTTTTGACATTAAAATTAACCGGTATTAATATAAATCCACCTGACAGGAAGAAAAAAAGATTATTTCTTTTTGTCACGTTTTTTTTTTTAATGTTTTCTTCTAAATTAATAAAAATTGTGTGACCACTTTTCGTTTGTTTCTCGTGGCTACGTGACTTATCCATTATTATTATTATTATTATTATTATTATTATTATTATTATTATTATTATTTAATATCAATCGATTATTTGTTGAAATAAAAAATGCAATAGCTTAAAGTACTAAAACGAACTTTTGAAAAAACCCTATTAAAAATGTGACTTAATGAAATAAGTAAAAAGTTCATTACTACATGAGAAAGTGAAAGTGTATGCTTAATTATTTATCAATTTAAGAGTTAAAAATAAAATCGAACGTGTTTACGCGATTTACAAAAAAAAAAATACAAAGAAAAACGAAACAAATATAAAAGCAAAAAAGACTCCCAGGCAACATCGGGTAGGTAGTATAAAATCAAAGCAATGCTTTTTGACGTTCGTGCTTCTGGGTTATTTTTGATGGATTCAATTTGGACTAAATGAAAATAGAAGTATCGTCTTAGGATTCTGTTGTTTATTTTGATTTGTGAAGAAGTCTTTCTCTGATTGTCCACATTAATTTGTATACGTCTTCTTTCTTCGTTGACGTTTTAAATGCTGGGACCTAATTTACCGGCGTTTTGGAAATAAATGTTAAAAACAGACATGAATATTTTCTTTTCATGATTAAAAAGAAAAAAATCTAAACCCACAATAGCTTTTTCTAATCTTAAAGATTTACTTATGAATATAAATTGTTTCCTAATGTTTCCTTCTCTTTCAATTTAGATTTTCTTTTTAACGACAATTTTGACAATTTACAATTCGGCTTTTTGATTTCTACATAAAAATAGACATTTGGCGTTTTTTTTATATTTAGAATATAACTTTTTATTGACTTTTGAAAATATTTTAAACGTTTGTTTCGATTTCGTATTCAAAACAGTAGAACTTGTATCTGTTAAATAAAAACAAAAATATATATACATACAATTCCTAACAATACAAATTAGTTGTTTCTTTATAGACATTACGTTATCTATCTATATGTGTGTATATATAAATAATTTAAACAGACCTTGTCGAAAGGACGTCTCATTCCTCGTTTATGTATGATGTGTGTTGTGTGTGTATATTATGAGATATATCACGTATATATATATATATATATATATATATATATAAAGGAATTATGGGCCTAAGTCGTTTTAATGAGTAAGATTTAATTTAAAATAAAAGCAACATAAACTGAAAAAAACAAAAAACTATTGTCAACCCAAACAAAAAATAAAATGCATTTTCAGCAACTTATGGATTTTACAGTAAAAACTTAGATAAGCGAATTCAATAAGATATTTTTATTTTATTTTCTAAATCTATAAACAAAATAATGTGAGCTACTATAGAACAAAAAAAGAATTTTACTTACAACAATAAATAAAAAAGGTAAGTATGCACACACACACATATGAAGCTTTCGGCTAGTTTGTGGCAATTTCCGATTGTTTAAATCTTCCTTTTCGTCAACAAAGATTGAGTTTTAAACCAAACAAACAAACAAAAAAGATATGAAAACTTGTCGACTTGACAATATGGACTTCCAAGGTTCCCAATATTATCAATAATAAGTTGAACAACAATAATAACAAAGATGATACAAACCTTTTCTTTCTTTTCTTTCCTTTTTATTTTTTGTAAAACTAAAACAATCCTAGAAAAAATAGTGTCGCCAGTCGAAGGAGAGCATGTAAACACAAGGGCAGATAACTCGATTTACAATCAAAAGATAAACACTCTCGTTTCTTTTATTCTAATCGTTAGATTTAATCAAATTGTTAATTTTAAGTAAGTTTTGCAAGCGAATTTTATTCTCTATGCGTTGAGAATTCTACTAAAAGTTTTGTATGATTAAATTGAGCGTTGTAAGTAGACATGAGTATCTCTCCACAGGAATCTAATCAGAAGGGAACAATACACCGGTTTCACCGATTTGCCTATTGTTCCTAATGAGACAAAGAAACTTGAAAAATATCATCACATTGTAACAGTATGAAAACATTTAGGGTGTTGTAATAAAAAGCTGGAATTTCTCTCTCTCTCTCTCATATATATATGATAAAAAGCCTATCGTATACTATATAATTTCATATATATATATATATATGTATATATATACGATTATTATATATATATACGATTATATAGTTATATATATATATATATATAGATATACGATTATATAGTTATATATAGATATACGATTATATAGTTATATATATATATACACAATTATATAGTTATATATATATATATATATACACGATTATATAGTTATATATATATATACACGATTATATAGTTATATATATATATATATATATATATATATATACGATTATATAGTTATATATATATATATATATATACGATTATATAGTTATATATATATATATACGATTATATAGTTATATATATATATATATACACGATTATATAGTTATATATATATATATACGATTATATAGTTATATATATATATATACGATTATATAGTTATATATATATATATATACACGATTATATAGTTATATATATATATATATATACACGATTATATAGTTATATATATATATATATATATACGATTATATAGTTATATATATATATACACGATTATATAGTTATATATATATATACACGATTATATAGTTATATATATATATATATATACACGATTATATAGTTATATATATATATACACGATTATATAGTTATATATATATATATACACGATTATATAGTTATATATATATATATACACGATTATATAGTTATATATATATATATATACACGATTATATAGTTATATATATATATATACACGATTATATAGTTATATATATATATACACGATTATATAGTTATATATATATATATATATACACGATTATATATTATATATAAATATATATATATATATATATCCTTTTTTCGTTCTGTTGATCATAGTAAAAGATTCACGAAAAAGTTTATATTTAAAGATAAGATTTATAATATAAAACTTTAATCTTCTTAATGCACTCTCATTATTAAAAATTGGTTACACGTTATTTCCTACGCTATCTGGTCCGGAAGTGGTTGATCATTACATTTTATGTTAAATTTATATCGGAAAGTGATCCTCCACACTAAAGTCTAAAATATTGAGGGGTTTTTTATTCCTTTTTTTGCGGGTATTTTACCAGACTGTTTACATGTAATCGCCTAAAAAAGTAGAATTTCATTTTTATTTTTTGCTAAAATTAAAATACGATGGATAAAACTAAATGATCCAGTAATACCAAGTTTTCTTATTAAAAACAATGTTAGAACAAATAAAAGAAGTGCATTTTTTTAGAAAGTCTCGGTTTTATCGTAAAGAAGAACACATCACAAAATAATATGAATTTATAAAAGTTGAAAATATTTTACGGCGTCGAAAGTATAAAATTTACCAATATACAAATAGGCATTTAAAAGATGTTGATAGATGTATTGTAAAATTTTAGTTAACTTACAGTTTCGGGGCGAAAAAATATTTTCGTCGGTGTAGCAGGAGAGGAGACACTTGCGAAGATACTACACTTTGAACAGCAGACAAAAACACAGTTCTATTTTCAAGAGTTAAAGCGATATGTACTATTATTTCGTTGGGTGGGGAATAATATATACTGGGTAGGAGTCAAATGTTATGAAAACAAAAATTTCTTTAGTTATTATTACCCTTAAAGATTTTTTTAATACCTTTATTTGAAGAAGAAGAAGAAGAAGAAGAAGAAGAAGAGCAGTAAGATTTAGTACAAAAATAAATTCTGTAAATTAAAATAAAAATTGGCTTATTTATTCAATCAGCAATAAAACATCTTTTTCATAAATACAAAAAAGTTCAAATCTATAACAACTTCAAAGAATCTATAGACTCGCTGGCTCATTTGAAGACATTCGTCCCCAAAGTGTCTCCTGCCTACTGCCCTATCAAAAATGTAACATGTCCACGCAAAAATTTACAAAGAACTTAAAATGTTCTCTTTTCATGTGTAACTCTCTCGTTCTTTCTCCCTCTTTCTTTCCGTGCCTCTCTCCCTTCCTCTCTCCCTCTCTCTCATATACATTTACAATATACATAAAAAATAACTCAAAGAT